>JANHAO010015300.1:0-14890 GCA_026873985.1 Saraca asoca | reverse complement strand
AACAAAGACACAAAACTAAAATAAAAGGATAGAAAAATCACAAATTAATAACAAATCAAAAGGTAATGATCATCATAATAATGTGTATTTTGCTCGTTTATCAATAGCATACCTCAAGAGCAAGATACTGTGAATATTAGGTTAGTTATGACAATGACAATGGAATACCAGTTAGAAGCACAAGAAGTCTGGAAGAAATATAACAAACACAACCTAGTAACTATTGAACCTAACAACTACATGAAGGCAATAGGTGTACATGGTTTGGAAGCTATAATGAAGGAGGAGATTCATATAATCAACAAAAATGAAACATGGCAACTCATAGACAAACCTTTGGAGCAAAAAGTCTTATGAGTTAGGTGGGTGTATAGAACAAAATTAACATCAAATGGTTTTGTGAACAAATTAAAGGCAAAGTTAGTGGTCAGGGGCTAGGCTTAATAGTTTCGAGTGGATTTTATAGATACGTTTGCTCCAATAGCCAAGTATGACACAATTAGATTGTTGGTCACTCTAACAACAAACTTTGGGTGGAAAATCCACAATCTTGATGTTAAATCTACATTTTTGAATGGCTCACTAGATGAAGACATCTTTGTTGAGCAATTAGGAGGTTTCCAAGTCTCAAGTTTTGAAGATAAAGTCTACAAACTCAAAAAGGCTCTCTACAAGTTGAAGCAAGCACCTAAGGCCAGGTATAGCAAGGTGGATTCTTATTATTTTTTTTAAAGCAAGGATTTAAGAGGGGTGGCTGTGAAATCACCTTGTATGTAAAGAAAAATGAAACTAAAGTGCAAGTTATCATATCTCTTTATGTTGATGACTTGTTTATTTGGAAAGATGTTGAGTTCTTGAAGAAATTCAAGATGGATATGCACACTAAATTTGAAACGTCAGATTTAGGAGAAATGAAATATTTTTTGGGCATGGAAGTCATTTAATTTGATGTTGGCATCTTCATTTCACAAAAGGAGTTTGCCTTGGAATTTTTGAAGAAATTCCAAATGGACAAATTCAAACCAGCCACTACCCCACTAGTTGTGAATGAAAAGTTAACTGGAATATCAAATGGAAACATGACAAATGCTTCTACCTATAGAAGCTTAATTGGAAGCTTGTTGTATCTTTGTGAAACAAGATTAAAATTAATGTTTGTGGCAAGCATGCTCTCAAAGTTCATGAAATGTCCAAGCCAATTCCATTATCTTGTTGCAAAAAGAGCCTTAAGGTATATCAAAAAGGTTGCATATTATGTTATTTGGTATCTTAAAAACAAAAGTAAAGATCTTGTTCGCTTTATTGAGAGTGATTGGGCAAGTAGCTTGGATGGTTCTAAGAATATCTCTAGCTAATATTTTTCTTTTGGAAGTGGTGTTTTTAGTTGGAATGCAAGAAAGCAAGAAGCTACTACTCAATCCTTAGCTAAAGCTAAGTATATAACAACTACTAGAGTTGCAAATCAAGCCATATGGCTTAGGAAAAATATCAATGATTTGGGATTTGTTCAAGATCAAGCCATTGTTATTTGGCTTGAAAATAAATTAGCCATTGCCATTGCTAAAAATCCAATCCAACATAAGAGAACGAAGCACATTAATATCAAATTTCACATTATTAGAGAAGTTGAAAGATTGAAAAGACATAAATCTCTAGCATTGTAATTCTAAAGTCCAATAGGTTAATTATTGAAGGTAAAATCCGGTCAACCCAAGTTCTGAACCCTAAGCTACAGAATGAATATGAAAAGAAAGAGAGAGAAAGAGAGGAAGAACAAAGAGATACTAGAAGTTTTTAATGTGGTTCAACTAAAGTTAGTTTGACCCCTACATCCATGGCTTTTATTACTCTTTATTAAATGTATTGTTTTTAATGATTGAATGTACTATGTGCATTGATTTCATCCTCTTTTATAATGGTTGGGGAGGCTATAGTTTGAATGTAAATTTGTAATAGATAAGTATCATGACTCAATTAGGATTACATAGTAGATTAGGATAGATGGTTATGATAGACTCTTGTCGGAATAGGAGACTGGACAAACTTTCTCGATGGTTGAGGACTCTTTCTATGAGCTATGAGCCAGGCCTTGCTTTCATGACCTGAGGTTGCTACTTGACCCACGTTGACCAATGATCTTGGTTTGCATTTAGCAACCTAGTATCTTGGTCTGGTGGCCTCAATCTAAATGACTAGGGCTTTTGTTAGCTAAATCTATCCATTAGGCTTTTACCAGCCCATTTATACGGTACCAAAAATTACCCTTAACATTCCCTAGCTCTCAATGCGATCTATGGACTAGGAGCTGGAGTTTGTTGGTAAATGCTAGGGATTGCGATCAATTTCTGTTGTGTCATTTTGTCTACCCGTACCATCATTACCGCATTAAATACCCACACCTTTTTGTAATCGTTAGTGTAGTGGCAATTGAGCCTTATTTTTTGTTGGGTCATTAGATCAAGGACAATTGATCATTCTCCTAATCCAACAGTATAATGGGTTGTGTTGTAAGGTGAGAAAACCTTTTATTCCCTCTCATTTGTTGCTTTTGAAAATCTGTGCTTCAGTTTTTCTTATTTTCAATCTCTCATCCAGTTATCGATATTCTCCATCCCTGTTGCATCTACAATAGTAACCTTTGGGTTTGGTTCAATTGATCATGCTTATTTTTTCTAGATTCTTTTCTTAGGACCCATCTAATTCTACTAATTCAATAAATTCTCTAAATACAATCTTGGTTCTAAGTTTCTATTTTTTTTATGAATGCTTTGCTTTGTGATTTTTTGATATCTGGAAATTTGGTGATATGTGTTCATTAGTCATTAGGAAATTTTTCCCTGCTGATTAGTTTTGATTATTTGTAGGCATGTTACTATTCATAAAATCGGTGTATCATTTGCCTAATAAAGTACTTGTAGGTTTAGAGGTCATAGGTTACTAAGTTTAGCCTTTTTTTGTTTCCCTAGTTTTTGTGATCTGATAGGTTTGTTGATCAAGCCCCTCATGTTTTCAATAGTCTAGGTCTTAGATGTGGTGATTCGAGGCATGTGTGTGGCTTGTTGTATAGGAAACCTTATTATCTTTAGCTTGTAGCAAGGTTTGCTTTCAGTGACCTGATTATTCCTTCTTTTGTGTAGATGGTAGGTCATAGACATCATGGTCACCAAATAGGAAGTGACAAGGATTCTGAATCCCTAGCCCAAAGTGGGGAGTTAGTGTGTTTTATATATAAAGTGACCTCTGGGAGTGGTAAGGTTGCCTGGAGGGTCATTGCTCATCCTGATCCTACTGAGGGCTAGCAGGTCGCTAAAAGTCAGGAGCCCTCAGACTATATGATGTTTACACACCACCCTTCAATCATTAAACTTGATGATCTTAGGAGCATAGTTGAAACATTTCATTTCCCAAAAGGTTGTCATATTTTGGCTTCTTCTCCCGATGATCACGCAGCTTATCCTCCTAAAGGGTTTGTTGCCATTACCACCTAACATCTCACTACTGGGCTTAGGTTCCTAATCCACCCTTATCTTGTGGAGCTATTGAATAAACTACATCTTTCTCTTTTTCAGCTTATATCAAACTCATTCTTAACTCACTTCTCTCACCCTTTTATATCTTAGGAATGGTCTCTCTCCTCCTTTAGTAAGAGTTCTCTACTATCTTTTTAGCATCAAAAGTGTGGGTCAGAATGATGGAATTTATTACCTGTTGGCTCGGCAAACCAAGTTCAAAAGGATTTTGCCATGAGGTGGTGCTAAGGGCAAGTCCAATGTGGGGCTTTACAAAATCCACTGGTTCTATGTTTCATGCCTATCTCTTCATGATCTTCGCAGTTTTGGCTTTGTCTTTAATCCTGGTAGGTGAGCTGAGGACGTACGAGCTTGTAAAAATTTGTTTTATTCCTTAACTTTTGACATTCTGTTTTATTTCATAGATGAAGCTAACAAGGAGAAACCATCATTAGAGGCTAGGAAGGTTAAGGTACTGGACTAGTTTGTTGCTACAGACAATCTAAAGAATGATCTTAGATTTGACAAGGACCTCTTGTATTCACATAAGCTTGCTCTACCTTTAAGCAGTGAGCTTTCTAGAGACATCAGGGTTCATGGAACTAAAGAGGTTAGTCTGGTGAACTTTGGAGAGTATGAAAGCATGCTAAAGCTCAATCTTTGATCACCATGAACTTCCCGTTCTACCTAATTTGTTGCTGCTATTGCCACTTCATCAACCCTTGCTACCATTACAGCCCCTACTATTGTAGGTTCATCTTCTCTAGCTTTAGTGTCTTCTCAAATGCTTGTTTCTACCTTGCATCCTAAGGTGGTTAGGATGGTCAAGGAGGTCACATCCCCATTTGATCCTCTTACCAAAAAACAAAATATAGGCAAGTGAAAAAAGGTCATTATCACTTCAGAGGTGATACCTAGGGTCGAGGTTGAGGAGCGACCTTCCAATCTTGGCTCAAAGATAGAGGAATACTTTGATTTCCTTTGGGAAAATGTCAAGTCGATCCTAGGGCCTTGTAGTAGGGGTCAAGATGTTAGAGCTAAAGGAGCCTTTAAGGGAAGGATTAATAGGTTATATAGCTCACCATAACTTGCTAGTAAGTAAAGTCCTTTCATCTTGGTTCGATTGCCTTTTGTAATCTTACTTGTTCATTCCTCTCTTTTTTTTTTAGAGCTTGCTATCAATAATAAAGGAGAAGAATGCATTCCAGGCTTGGGATGAGAAAAAGAAAAAACTTGAGGGCGATTTGGCTACTGTAACTACTAAGGTGTTAAAACTAAAGGAGAAAGTTAGAGACATCGAAGTCGTCTGGAAAGGAGTTGAGGAAGCTTTGTCTCATGAGGTGGCAAATTGCGAGGCTATTACATCTAACCTTCATAAACTTATTAACGAATTGATAATGGTAAAGGGTGAACTGGATGTGACAATACAATGAGCTAAGGCTTCTGAATGGAAATATGAAGTAGCTAGGAAGGAGGTCACTCAGCCAAGAATGCAATTGTATTGGTAGAAGAGAAGGCCACTTATGTTAAGGTGGAGATTACCATGCTGATTACAAGAACTAAAGAAGAGGTAGCATCTAAGGCCATTGCTAACTCTTTGTTCACCTTATGGGAGGAGTATCTGAAAATGAATTTTTCCTTATTTAGTGGGAATGTTCTCGAGTTCATCAAAGGCTTTGAGGAGGATGCAAGAGTAGCTTTTCCTGACAGGGGTTTGTAGCTAATAGGTGGAACTTCTCTAGCTCAAAACTTGATAGAGAGCAGCTCATAGGCCATAGAGACTGCTAATGATCAAACTACCAATGATCAGCTTACTTCACATAGAGACCCTCCTGCCTAAGGCATAGATTTTAGGGGTCAGTCTCTCTTGTAGGCCATAATAGTTGTAGGTTTATGTATTTTAAACCTTCATACGAATGTTCTCCTCGACGAAGACTTTAATGAATTTTGTTATTATTATTATGTGTCGTATTGAATGATGATATCATGAACAGAACCCTGCAAATCATAGTTCAATAGATATTAATAAGGTTAAATGACCAATCAATCTCACTAATGCTTTTTAGCTTCCAACAATGCATATTTATTAGGTTAAATGGCTAGTAGTTCATATGGATTTTCTTTTGAGCATTGATGTGCCTCAATTGGCTATGAGCCATTAGCTGGTCAATGAATTGAGCACCGATGTGCCTTAGACGACAATAAGCTATCAGCTGGTAAAGGATTTGAGTGCCTTCACACCTCAGTTGGTAATGAGCCATCAGCTGGCAATGAATTGAGCACCGATATGCCTCAGCTAGCTATGAGCCATCAACTGGAGAAGGATTGAGTGCCTTTAAGCCTCAGCTAGCAATAAGCCATCAACTAGCAATGAATAGGTTGCATGTGGTGTCGAATAGTTGGTCACATGCAGTGCCAAGAAGTAGGTCACATGTGGTGTTGAATAGTTGGTCACATGCGGTGCCAAGAAGTAGGTAATATGTGATGCCAAATAGTTGGCCACATACGGTGCCAAGTCTTTATAAGTCAAATGCCTTTTTCAAAGTAGAGGGGTAAGTGCTCATTTTTGGATCAAAAGTGCTTTGCTTTCAGATTAGAAGGGCGATAACTCACTTCCAGTATTCTATTTGAAAATTCATTCAGTAATTAGTAATTAGTCACAAAATTTTAAAAGTAATATTACAGGGTTAGATAAGCAAACTTGAGTTCATTGAAAATATGGATGGAGACATGTAGGGATATAAGCTCAAAGCTCTCCTCCAAAAATCATATCAACCTTCTTCGCCCTTATCCCTAGTTTGACTTTCTCCTTATAGTAGTGTCGGGCTCTGTGCTGGTCACCTCACACATATCCAACTCCATTAGGGGTCAGGACCTAATGGTAAGTGTCCTAGTAGACGTGACCATTTTCAGATCATTGATTGCAGGTCACCCCAGCACTACATTATATGCTAAGGGATAATTAATGATCAAAAAATTTGCCAGGATTGTTACCTATCGACCCGAGTCTCTAAAAGTAATAGGAAGCCTAATATGCCTTATTGGTATTGTTATGTCTCTAGTGAATCTATAAAGGGGCTTTGGAGAAGGCTCCAGATGACTTGTGCTCAGACCCATCTGTTCAAAACATCTCTTATACATTACATTCACTGAGTTGCTTATATCGATCATAATCCTTCATACCTTGGTATCACCAAGCATCATTATGGGGGGAGTGTACTCCACGTGCATCTTTATATGTGAAGGTGATACTATCTAAGGTCCTCCTTGCCTCCTTAGTGGGACCCTTGAATTTACTATGATTGACAAACAAGATATGTTTTGCCTCCAACAAGTAGTGTTCATTCGACCCGTTTGAGGTATCTGCAATAGAAGGCCCACCATGAATGGTAAATATAGTTCACCAAGGGTGTATCTTCTTGCTCAGGAGTTTGTTGGTGTTGTTGTTGTATAGGTTGTTGATGCTGTTGAGGTTGCTATTTCATAGGTTGCACCACATAATCTCTTAAACGACCTCTCTTGATCAAGTCATCAATTGCATCCTTGAATGCCCTGCATTCTGAGGTGTTGTGCCTGATTTCATCATGATAAGCATAATGCATGTTCTTGTTTTTGAATTGATTGGGAGTTCTTATGGGGTTGGGCTTCTTGAAATCCTCCCTATCCTTTTTTGTTGTGAAGATTCTTTCCAAAGTATCTGATAGGATGTTGTAGCTATCATGGTGACCTTTACATTGAGATCACTCATTTCTGGCCTTCTTTGTGACTTGGTTTTCAAGGTCATCTCCTTGACTCTTCTTGCCATTCTCGACATTGTTCCTCTTTTTAGTCTGGTTGGAGCCATTTGCCATGTCCTTGGGCTTCTTTGAGCCAAAGGTTTCCTTCTACTTGATCACTTTGGTAGCTTGCTCGTAGAATTCTCCCAAGTCCCTTCCCAGAGATTTGTATATTGTTATGGGTAAAAATCAGCTTTGAAGGACAAGTCAGTAAAGGCCCAGTAGACGTTAGGTTCCCCAGCTCATTGATGATACCCAGTGGGCACTACTTTGCATATCACTAAAAGGAGATGTAACGAGATCACGAGAAGCTTGGCTCGTCAAATGACTAACCATATTGTTTGAGCTCACAACAGTCCCGAGCTCACTAAATGAATAGGAACAATGACCCTCGAGCCAAGAGCCTCTGCTCAAGAGGACAGGCATTTCACCCAATCAAGACATCGGTAAGGCTAAGTGTTAAACACATGTATGCTAGCTTGCAACCAACAAAAAGGGGCCCACCCCCACAAAAAGTAGCCTATAGAAGCTGGATTGCAGGAGTTCTTCTATCTTTTACATTTATTTCTTGATGTAATAGAACTGTAGCTTGTACTCATTACATGTAATCCCTCGTCCCTCTATAAATAGGAAATTATTGTTAGAAGAGGAGAGGGCTGAAAAATAATAAGCAAAAACTCTGTAAACACTTTTCAATATAATAAAAACTTAACCATGGACATAGGATATGGTGTCGCCCAAATTTAGCCAAACCACATTAAAACACTATCCTGATCAGTTCTCCTTCTTCTTTGTCACCCCTCTTTCCATCCTCGTGCTTTAGAAGATAGCTTTGGGTCCAAAAATTCATCTCCATTGACTAAAGTTTAGGTCAGAATCAAATTCCACCGTCAACATTTTGGCGCCATCTATGGGGGTCCATTTGTTTTTTGAAGTGTTCCTAGCAGCTACAATGGCGAGAAGAAGGACCATAAGGAGTTCAAACACTCTAGTTGCACAACCGATAGACATTCCCACTATTGAAGCTCACCGCCAACAAAATGACTCCATCAGAATAGGAGAGACATAAGCATCTCACCAACCTCAGCAAGTGCTTGAAGTCACAGTGAAAGAGTTGGCTGAAACCATGAAAGCACTGACACAGGCGCAAGCCCAAGGTGCACAAAGACAAGAAGAAATCATGGCGCAACTCCAGTAGTTCCATAAAGAAGCTTAGAAAGAAACTCACAAAGATTGTGATAGTCAGTGACTGGGGGGCTCACAATGAGCAAAAAGCCCCACCCCAACCCAAAACACAGGATTGAATGATGGAGGAAGTCCTCCAAAGGTTGAAATAGCTAGAAGAGCGCCCATGACCTCAAAGTAACCAACCTCGGTATGAGGAAAGCTCACCATTTTCTGCGAAGATTGAAATGCGGCCCCTCCCGCAAAAACTTAAAGTACTTGCGATCCCATTATATGATGGGAATAGAGACCCGAGTGACCATTTAGATGCATTCAATATCCAGATGGGCTTTCAAATAACTAATCCTCTGGTGAAGTGTTGTGTCTTCCCAGCCACATTAGGAGGAATACCTTAGGTATGGTTCAAAAACCTCCTAGCTCGCAGCATCAATAGCTGGGAAGAATGCCAAAGAAAATTTGTTGATCAATACTGGGCACTGAAAAGGTAGCTTGCACCTCCTTGCCACCTTGCAATGATCTTTCAGCATAAGGGTGAATCTTTGAAAGATTATATAGCCTGATTCAGGCATGAAGCCAACTCCGTAGAAAATCCCTAAGAGGAAAGCATCTTAACAGCAATTTTAGTGCTACTCCACAAAGACAAAAAGCTATATAAAAGCATCTACAAGTCCCCAGCTCGAGATCTTGCTGTGTTCTATAAGCGAGTTATCAAACAAATAAGATGGGAAGAAACCTTCGATTCTGAAGAGCCTAAGCATAAAGGAGAAACGGCTAGGGCTCCCCAAAGGAAGGAGAAGAGCGAAGAAAACTTTGATAATGATCTTAGTGATCAACCCACAAAAAAGAGGAGAACCGAGCGACCTTATCCCCAAGGTCGCTACGAAAGCTAAGCCATCCTATCAGACACGCAGGATAAGATTTTTGCCATAGAAAAAGGCAAAGAGGACTTCGAGAAGCCCAAGCCCATGAGAGCTCCAATCAGATCAAGAGATTTAAGTAGATTCTACACTTATCACAATGAGCTCAGACACACCACCTCTGAATGTTGGGCACTGAAAGATACCATAGAAGACTTTATCAGAATGGGTTGATTATAGGATTACGCGGTAGGCCCATCAGAGCAATAAGCTTAGCAAACCCAGCGAATCACTGGTCAAGAACCAAAGCCTTCCATTAGAACTATATTCCAATCCTGTAATACTTCTTTGAGATCAATGACAAGTCTCAAAATCTCTATATGAATTGTCTAGTGGAACACTGTATAAGAAAGAATCACTTTATATTAAAATCAATGTAATGCATAGTTGATTGGCTAAAATTCAAGAATGCTACCTAACTAGGGACGAGCTTTTTGCCATCATGAGGATACATCTGGGGGTGAGACGATACGAAGCCTACCCTATCAATACATCCAAGGCAAGCCACATCCCATAAATTGGGAGCCAAAGAATACAAGTTCCCCGACTTAACCAATAAGATTGTAGTCTCGCTGAGTAATAAGATTGCTATAAGACTGAGCAATGAGATTGCTGGCAAGAATGGATCGTATAATGGCCACTGAGTAATGAGATTGCTATTTTGCTGAGCAACAAGATTATTGTGAGGCTGAGCAAAAAGATTACTATCTCGCTGAGCAATAACATTGCTGCAGGGTTGAGCAACAGGATTACTACGGAGCTGAGTAATAAGATTACTGTGGGACTGAGCAATAAGATTGCTACCTCACTGAGCAACAAGATTGCTACAAGACTGAGTAATGAGCTTGCCATGGTATGTATACACGATCTCACTTAGCAATGAGCTATCATCTTACTACTAAAACACATCTGAGGGTGAGACAACACGAAGCTTACCTCGGTGGCACACTCAAAATCTAGCGAAGAGCCAAAGAGCTTGCTGAAGTGTCGAAGCACCATTGAACGATCGAAGCTTGATACTTGAACATAGCAACGAGTTATGAGCTCACCACAGCATGAGGGCACTAAAATAAAATTGTTGCAACTCTCACACAACTAAGATCCTAGCTCACATATGACCTTTTATCAGGCACATCTTACATACAACCTGACTATTGCTCGATAAGAGTGATCAAATGATAAAAAAAGTAAAGAGTTAAAAGTGTAGCTGATTGATCAAAAAAATGTTTCATTGATCTACTAAGATTTACATATAATGGTGCACGGAGCATCCCATACAATATTCAAGAGCTATGCAGAAAGGCTCACACATTAAAAAGGCCCCGCTCAACGAGGTAAAATTACATCAAAAGATTCAAAGTACAAAGCTAAAAGGCAAAGAGCTTAATATTACCATTCCGATAAGAAAGCAGAGAGCTAGCTATCGAGAAATGAACTCCCACCAGTAGGAAGGCCAGCAACTCCACTCTTGTAGTCTTCCCATCCCCAGCCGACAGTTCCTCCTGGACAAGACCCCAATCAATTTAAAAAGGCACCAAGAGTCCAGCTGGCAGAGCTGGATTCTATGGAAGGACCTAGGGGAGATAATCCAAGATCTGCACAAGACTCCCTAAAAGGCCGCAAGATGAATCCTATGGGAAAGCCACATGCAACAGGCCACTCGCACCTCCAAACATTTTGCAACAGATCATCCATGCCTCAAAAGCTTCATCAGAAGCCTAATTATCAAAAACACAGGGGGTATCTGGCTAATTTTAATTGAATGGCCCAAAGCAAGTAGTAGTGCCATGCTAACAAATGAAAATTGTGAATGGAAAAAAGCATGGTCTGAAATAGAATGAAAAGATAGAAATGAAATCTGAAATGACAATTCAGCTAGGCAAAGACTTTGACTGAAAGTACAGGCAAAGCCTCCAAAAAAGTTATAACTCCTAGTCCATGAAGTAAACTGAGAGTTAGGGGGCTTATGTTATGGGTAAAAATTAGCTTTGAAGGACAAGTTAGTAAGGGCCCAGTAGATGCTAGGTTCCCTAACTCGCTGAGGATACCCAGCGGGCACTACTTCGCATATCACTAAAAGGAGATGTAACAAGATCACGAGAAGCTTGGCTTGTCGAATGATCGGCCATACTATTTGAGCTCACAGCAGTCCTGAGCTCGCTAAGTGAATAGAAATAGTGACCCCTAAGCCAAAAGCATCTACTCGAGAGGACAGGCACTTCGCCCAATCAAGACTTTGCAAGGCCGAGTGTTAAACACACGTATGCTAGCTTGCAGCTGACAAAAGGGGGCCCACCCCCACGGAAAGCAGCCTGCAGAAGCCAGATTATAGTAGTTCTTCTATTTTTTGCATTTATTTCTTGATGTAATAGAACTATAGCTTGTAATCATTACTTGTAATCCCTCATCCCTCTATAAATAGGAAAATATTGTTAAAAGAGGAGAGGGTTGAAAAATAATAAGCAAAAACTCTGTAAACACTTTTCAATCTTATAAAAACTCTATCATGGATATAGGGTCTGATGCCACCCAGATTTAGCTGAACCACATTAAAACACTATCCTAAGCAGTTTTCCTTCTTCTCCGTCACCCCCTCCCTCCATCCTCGTGCTTCAAAAGACAGTTTTGGGTCTAAGAATTCATCTCCGTTGATTGGAGTTTAGGTTAGAACCAAATTCCACCGTTAACATATATGCTCTCATATAGCTTCCTATCTTTGTAGAGTCCCACTGAGATTGCTATTAAGATGCTCTCATTTGAGGGATTTTGAATCAGGTAATGTAGTCCTTTAGTGATTCATTCTTTTGCTAAAAAACTATTGCGAGATGGCAAGTGGTGCAAGCTGCCTCCTTAGTTCCTTGTACTAATTAATGAATCTACTTTGGCATTCTTTCCATCTGACAATGTTATGAGCTTTAAGATTCTTGAACCATGTTTGAGGCAAGTCCCCTAGAGTGGCTGGAAAAACATGACACCTGACCAAAAGATTAGCTGTTTGAAGATCCATCTATACATTGAATGCATCCTGGTGGCCATATGGATCACTATCCCCATTGTATAACGGGATTGTGGGAACTTTGAACTTTTATGGGAGAGGCTCTTTCTCGATTTCCCTAGTGAATGACGTCCTTCCATCGTAACGATCTTGGTGATCCTCAGTCCAAGGGTGTTGTTCCAATTGCTTTAGCCTTTGAAGTAGCTCATCTACGATGTGATCTTAAGTCTCAGATTGATGACTAAGAGATGCTCGGCTCCTCTTTCTATGGCAATCTGGAGTCTTGTGCTTTCTCCACTCATAGCTTAGTGAGTTTTGATCCGAAGCATGTCTCTTATTGGTCCTGTTTAAGGCTTTAGCTTGACGTGAACTCCTACATCACTGATGGTCTCCTTCATCTTCCTCATGAACTCGATGGACCTCTAACCTTGTATATGAGTTGGTAGAGTGAGTTGAATGAGTATGCCAACATTCTTCTTTAGTTGGCCCCTTTTCCTGAGCTCCTTCTTGTAACGATTGGAAAGCTTCTTTTTGTGTAGTGCCCCTAACCTGCTCTTATGAGCCCCATGCCTGAGTTAATGCCTTAATCACCTTAGCCAATTCTCTTACCATTTTCTCTAATGCTTTGTGACGCTGATGCCATGCTTGTATTCCATCAATGATATCAGGTTAGTGTAAGGCTATTGGTGGTATGTCAGCAGCAACACTTATAGTGGAGATGGCGAAAGTGCCTACATGGAGAAATAGGTCCTCTTGATGTTCTGTATGAACACCTGGTTGGCGAATTGCAGCATCTAAACTTCTAGTGGTTCTTCCTCTAGCCATCAGAAAAAATGGTGAATGCAATTTAGGGCCATTCCTCCAGTGCCGAAGTCTTGATAGTAAAATTTAGTCAATCGAAGTTCTAAACCCTAAGCTATAGAATGAATGTGAAAAAAGAGAAGAAGAGAGAGAGAGAGGAAGAACAAGGAGACACCAAAAGTTTTTAATATGGTTCAACTAAAGTCAATTTGACCCCTACGTCCACAACTTTTATCAGTCTTTGCTGAGTGTATTGTATTTGATGATTAAATGTATTATCTACAATGATTTCATCCCCTTTTATAATGGTTGAGGGGCTATAGTTTGAATGTAATCTATAACAGATAAGTATTGTGACTCGATTAGGATTACATAATAGATCAAGATAGATGATTATAACAAACTCCTATTGGAATAGGAGACTAGACGGACTTTCCTAACAGTTGAGGACTCTTTCCACGAGCTATGAGCTAGGCCTTGCTTTCACGACCTGAGGTTACTGCTTGACCTGCATTGACCAATGATCTTGGCTTGCATTTATCAACCTGGTATCTTGGTACAGTGGCCTCAATCCAAATGACCTGGGCCTTTGTTAGCTAAATCTATCCATTGGTCTTTTACCAGTCTATTTATGCAATACCGAAAATTACCCATAACATTAATGTTCTAAATAAAGCTTTGCTAAAGGAGAACTTTAGCTTCTTAAGAACCAAGCTAGAAGTAATCAAGAAAACTCTCAAGGAGGGGTGTTAGGAAATTGAGATTTTCCTATAATTTTTAAGTTAGTTATTACTCAATGGTTAATGTGTTAAGTTGTCTAAAAGCAAGTTAGTTAAGTAATGTCCCTTTTTGTTTGATAACTTACTAGTATAGTCTATCTAAATATGACCTTTGTCTAAATTTAGAAGTTAATGTCTTGTATAAGTTATAATTTTCTTTGTCAATGAAGTTGATACATTTTTTAGCCATAAAAATACCAGATCTTGTCTTCTCTACATTTGTTTTTACTAATATGTTCATGTTCTCCATTTGTTAGTAGTTATGCTTACACATTGTTCCACTCACCATCCACCAAACACTTCAATTGCTCCGAATTGGAGAAGATTTGTACTTGCAGTAGAATCCCTCCAATCCATTAAATTTGATTCCAAGTAGAAACCAGCCACACAACTCCTTACTTAGTTGCACAAATGCAAAATCTACCTAGTCATTCCATCATCTTTACTCATGTCTAAAAAAATTTGGTTACAAACAAAACATGGGAATTTGGAAAGTTATGTCTGCGATTCCCTATTTTTTTTTTCTTGATAAATAATTTATCCATAATTTTATAATTGTACACATTTGCATGGTTGCAAATGTTAGAATTTTTCATGTAACTTTTATAGTTCAGAATATTTTATAAAACTTGAATTACGTAAATATCAAATTAATATTATAAATTGGCCTATTACAAAGTGATAATATTATGAGGTCTAAAATAACACTTAGGTCATAAGTGATTTCTGGATATATATGTCTTCTAACTAGACTTTCCTGAGATGGATCAACAAAGCTTAGTTAGGTTTAGTATATTTGGGTAATTGGTTCCATTCTATTATTGAACTCAATGAATTCACAATTTTTGTAAGGTAAGTAATTATTTTATGTTATTGTTATTATTATCAATATGTATTTTATTTTGCATTTTATTTCATTATATTATAT
>JANHAO010015299.1:0-14897 GCA_026873985.1 Saraca asoca | reverse complement strand
CATGTAAACATTAAAATGTATGGCCATTATTTAATAAGCCTAAATAAAGTGGTCTAATTTAGAAATAAAGTTTAAGGCTTGAGAGATAATTTTGTCATGGGATTAATGTATTGAGACCAAAGTGATATTTATAATTTGTTGAGAGGCTAAATTAGAAATATCATATACTTAAGTCTATAAATAAGGTCTTGGTCCCTATTTGAGACAACACTTCAATTCTCTTGAAATCCCTTCATCAGATAATACAAACCGAGGGTTGTTTTCAAGTAGAAGATCAAGCCATCCCAATCTGCTTAATCAATGGATCAAGGTACGCTTCTGTTTATTCCGTTTTCTTTTCTCATAGATTCAACGTGAATACAGAAACATATTTAGAATTTGATTAATATTAAGATTATGTAACATGTTTTAAGATTAAAATTTCTGATAATTTCGTGCATGTTATATTTATGGTTTGATCAAATCTCTAACAATGTGCACAATAATTTTAGCATCTTTTTATTTTATTTATCTCAAGCGCCTGAATTATATTAATAATTAATTTCATAGTTCTAACATTTCAAGGGATTTATTCACTTAATTATTGATAATGTATTGAATTTTGGTTTTGCCACGTTATTGATGTTGGAAACAGTTGATCAATTTTACTAATGTTAAGAAAATATAATTCGCTTATTTGCATAGAAAAATGGAGATTTTTTTTTTCTTATTTATAATACATTTATCATGATTAAATACTAGCTAAAAAATGCAAACCAACATGAAAGAGATATTGTTTTAGTTGGTAATCCACAATGCAAACTAACATGAGAAATATATTGTTTTAGTTGATGATTAGTGTGATGCACAGGGTATCATAATATATTTTACATGTTTATATAAAATTTTCATATATAATTATGTATACTATTAATAAAATTTTAAATAATTTAAGGTAGATTTATTTAGGTAACTTAATTTTCATTTTAACCAAAAAAAAAAAAAAAGAGGCTTCTCATATGTTACCTAATGCAAACCTTGATTCTTTTAAGTGTTGCATTGTTATTCTCTACCTGTTTTACGTAAAGATATTATCTTCTTATTTTCCATATAATTTATATGAAGAGCAAGACTATATTTAGTTTATTTTATTAAACAATCAATTGTCAAGCTTTAATTGCATAAGTAATTGCGTTAACTCGCAAAATCTGAAAATTATTTTAAAAGTTAGTTGACTTATTTACTTCAATGATCATCTCTTTTTTTTTTCTTTGATATAAGTTGCTCCTTTTTTTTTTTTTAAGACAGGAACTAAATTCGCCATAACTTCATATATCATCAAATTGTATTAGTGGGTGAAAGAGTTTTATAGTAGAATATAGATTTTAAACTATATATGATTTATTTGACTAGTTTCAAAAGCAAGTAATTAATTTTTTGAATTGGTGTGCAATTAATCTTTTATTGAACTTAAAAATTACTCTTAAAAATGTCTCATTTACTCTTAGGAGGTTAATCACACTTAAAAATTTAAGAAATAAATTGGGCAAGATTCTGAATTTTGAAGCAAATATGATTTATTTCATGAGTTTCAAAATTGGTTAATTATTTTTCTTAATTGTAGTTTAATTAACCTTCCATTGAGCACAAACATAACTCTTAAAATGTGTGATTGACTCCCTTATAGGGTTTATTTTGTACTGTTTATAAATCAAGAAGGTTAATTGCACTTATAAAAAATTTAAGAGATAAATTGCACTGACTCAAGATGCAGTGTGGCATACATAAGTTTTCTGAATTTATTTATAAGACTCAAAATTAAATCTTTATTTAATAAGAATAAAATATGTATTACCTTAAGTTTCTGAGGAAGTGTTTACATATAATAATGGTAGTTATTACCAACCAATAATAATATTTACTTATTTTCTTGCTATAAATGGGATAATAGTTTTTTAATTACAGAGGCTAAGCTAAATCAATTATGCCATTATATTACCACAAAATTCATGTTACGTGACTGACGTTGGCTAGGGAAAAATTAGACCATTTTTGTTGGGGAGCAAAAAAATTAAGAGAGCATGAAATTTTTATAAAATATTTTGTCAAAGTGCTGTTTTCTTGATTAATTATTCAAATTATGATAATAAATATAAGATTCTGATAAAAAATAATACAACAGATAAGTATAAGAGATTTTAAAATTTTTACATTTCTTACTTTATTATTTTGAAGAAAATAATAAATTGACATATTTGAAATATAAAAAATTACATAACATTTTTGCCTATTAAGGAGTATTGTTTTGGGTCTTCTTATTTTGTCTTGTAATTTTGGTTTTATTTATCATTATAGTAGCTACTAATTAGGTCGTTGTATTGTCTATGATATTAATGAAATGCTAACCTTTTATTTGATACAAAAGCAATATAAACGGCCTGAATTTTGCAACTCAATTAAAAGATCGACGAATTACAATCGCACCTTCAAAATGACCATCTTTGATTTTTTACAAGAAATTGATTTTTTTTTTTTTTTGCCAACAATTTCCGGATTTCAATGGCTAAGTACAGTGACAGAGGAAATTCAAAGCTGCCAAGTACCGACTCGTAAATTTCTTATCTATTTTTATGGATGGGTTTTGCAAGAGAGTGATTTTATTTAGGGATAATATAGTTAATAAACTAAAATTAGGTTATAAATCCTAATTTAATAAAAATAAAGGAATCTTGATCAAATATTCTTAATGAAAAGTGTTAAATTGGGATAATATGTAAATTTTCATATTAAAGAGGATGTTAATAAAATTTTTGTATGCTTCAAAAAAATATTAATATATTTTTTCTATTATTTTTGTTAAACGATGACAATAGGATAATGTTTTCACTCATATTCAAATTTAAAGTTCTATTGAATCTTTTTTAATAATACTCAATCTAACTTGTTTTCTTTAAACGAAGAAAGAATTCAAACAATGTTCTCTTCAATTAGTTGGGATGAGATTCAGTGGTTAGAACGAATTGATTCAACCTTCAAATATGGAACATTTAAAAATTCGGATTAACCTAACAAAACTCAACAAATTCCCGGTTAAATCGATTACTTATTAAACCGATTTTTCCTTTTTCATTTTTGCTTGAAACTCAATCTAACGCCCAATTCTTCAACGCTTAAAAATATAAAATTAAAAGCTCAATCCCTAACCCAAACTTTTAAATAGCCCAAACAAGAAAAAAAACTAAACAATTTAAAAAGACATTAGAATTGCCTTTTTTACTTTTATATTTCGTTGTAGAATAGAATGAGAATGAAAAATGAATGGAATAGAATAAAAGAATCATTTCATAATTATATTTAATATAGTTAAACATGTTTAATATAGCAAAACACTACAGAGATGAAATGGAGAAAAAAAAGCAGTCAATTATAAAAATATTCTTATAACAAAAAAGTAATAAAATATTTATTTAAAAGTAGTAAAAAAACGTACAAGACTTCAATTTTTCAAATTATATAGCATTTCATTCTATTTTTTTTCGTTCTTCAAGTATGCTAATCTTATATATCAATAAATAAAATTTAATTTATTGATTTGTATTTTATATTAAATAGTTTTTTATAATAAATAATATAAAATATCTTATTTTAAATTCAACTATTAAAAATATAATCATCAAAATGTTTTTATAGCAAAACTATTGAAAAGATGATATTATTTTATTATTTATTAATAAAAAATTTTAAAATATATGTAAAATGTAAGAAATAAAGATGTAAAAAGATCAATATATGATAAAATGACCCATTTAATTGCTCTTGTAATAGAATAAAGATTCTATCATTTGATGGAATGGCTAATGGTCATTCCTTAAGGAATGAGCATTCCCATTTCATGATATATATTAAACAAATTTTTTATCTCCTATTCCATTCAATTAAATATAACATAACGCCCTTGTCTTTGCCTTTTATTCAAAATAGAGCGAATGTTGGTTATGCCGCTATTAAAGTTCCTCTAATCTTTGATAAAGATTGAGATCATACTTTTTTTTTTACAAATTAATACGTTATTTCATTTATAGTAAATGAAATAAACTAAATTTGTGTAGTCATATTTGGAACTAGAGATAAAATTTTTGTTATTTGTATTTTATTTGAATCACAATTATGTTGAATAATTATAATTATGATGAGATCAATGTTTATTTATTGTGTTTTAAAAATACATTTGTACAAGAGAAACAAATTTATATTTTAATATTTTTATATGTATATATATAATATATAATTTTATACATTTAAAAGATATATTAATCAATTTAACCCACCAAAATTGATCAGTTGAAAACTAGTTAGGCCTTAACCCTATTACTTTATCAGATCCATGGCTCAATTGAATTTTAAAATATCAAATGCCTAAAAATGAAGTAAAATTAATTGATGGAAAACAAAGATGAGGGAGGATAAAGATTTGATGAAAAATAAAAATTTAAAATTCAAATCTTTTTTTTTAACTTGAATAAATTCTTAAATAGGCATTGTCTATAAATAAGTAATTTGGTTAAATTATACTATTCATCTTTATAATTTAGAATAATTTTATGGAGAGCTTAAAGATTCACTAAAAAAAATGTATTTGGTAGCAGTTATTTTTGGATTTAATGATAGTTATAACTGCTACTAATATACTTCGTGATTGTAACTAGAACTGTTGCAAATATATAGGTCAGAAAATATTTAACAGCCATTTTTCATGAATTTGGCAGTGGTTATTTGAATAAAATTTTAAAAATATTTTTTTTAGCTGTGATTTTTAATGGACTTGACGGTGGTTCTAATTTTTTTTAAAAAATTCAATATTTAGCAGCAATTTTTCATGAATTTTGTGATGGTTATTTGAGTAAAATT
Source organism: Saraca asoca (assembly GCA_026873985.1). Lineage (NCBI taxonomy): Eukaryota > Viridiplantae > Streptophyta > Magnoliopsida > Fabales > Fabaceae > Saraca > Saraca asoca. Next base: position 10,010 of record JANHAO010015299.1, on the reverse strand, counting down.
TTAAAAATATTTTGTTTTTAACAATGGTTTTGTAACACCTTAATTAAAAAAATAGAATTCGGTGGACTAATATAAAAAAAAATTCAAATTTTCCTATGGTTGTAGTTTAATTTTTCCTTTTTCAGAAGGACTTAGGTGAAGAAGTTAAATTTTGGTTGGGGCCAAAGTGTAATTTTTCCATTTCATTTTGTCTTTATAAAAAGAAAACCCAAATGCTAGCCCTCAAATATTTTTCTCTCTCTTCTCTAGAAATTTCTCCAGCTCTCAGTGCTCTGCTCTCCTTCTTCCTCCATTGTCTTCAGTTGCTTCCGGTATTTGCTAACTTTCCTCTTTTTTCTCCTCCTAAAAACCCTACTGTAGTTTCTCGTTTCCTCTCTGTACAAGGGGGCTATCTAACTCCTAGAATGGTAGCAGTTCGACTGTTTAGCAATTCCAGCTAGCACTAGCCAAGGCTGTTCAACCACCACTTTCCATTTTTTTAGCCGATCTATCTACTTTTGTAATACGGCGTGGAGAATATTGTAGTTGAAATGTTCATTCTGGCTTTCAACCGGCCACTCAATTATGCTTGAAGCTCTCTAGCCTTTTACCACCGTTTGCTAATTGGAATTCAATGCTAGCAGTGCAGTGTGAAATGGCCAACAGAAACCTTCGTAATGCCTTGATCTGTTCCATCGGAGCCACTTGAAACTAATTGCTAATCCATACACCACCAGTCTGCAACATTATCTCAAATGGTCATGGCAGTTATGATGCCTTGTTTATTAGTTCAGCACTCAGCAAACCAATGGCAACCAACAACTAGTAACCTTTCTTCCTGTCATTCTTGTTGGTTTGTGTAGGTTATGGCTAGTGTTGTCATGAGTTTCAAACTCAACTGCATTCTCCACTAGCTAAATTGAGTAGTAGATAAGAGAATAGTCGAACGTAACTCTACTCCTACTGGTCAGCCTTCAAGCATTCATTTCAACTCGTTATAGTTCCCTATTGCAACTGAAGTTATGGAACTGTATGGTGGAAGGTTGAAGCTGAGAACCTTCCAATAGCAAGCTGTGCCCAATTTCAGTTGAATAGCTTAAAGATTCAACTGTTGGAACATGTCTTCTTCAATTTCCCCGAAGCCAGCTCCCCCAGCTTATCAATACCATTGGTCTATGCAGCAAGCTAGAACCTATAGATGGAACCTTATAGCAAATCCTGCAAGACTAAACCCACAAGTGTCATTCCATTATGGAAAGATTATTTTAATATAGACAGTTGTATTGACCAATTCAGCACCTTTGATAAATGGGAAACTGCGTTATGCCATGAACAAAGTTTCCTATGTTAATGCTAATACACCTCTCAAGCTTGTTGATTACTTCAACATTCCTGGAATCTAAGATGAAAATTTGTGCTGATCGAGGTGAGTGGACAATTCTCCTCACTTAATGATCCCATGTATAAACATAAAATAATTTTATTATATGGAATGTTATGAATCCTTTTAAGATAATGGAATTTCCCTATATATATACCAAAGTAGTTTCAAAAGTATATTCACATGTATGTGTACATGAAATGGTTTGCCAATGTAAAATTATGCATTTTCATCTTGCTTTATATTATTGAAATTAATGATATTACTTTTCTATGTGATTAACAGGTATGAAATGGCTTTAAACAGGTTATGTATGTTTTTGATAAATATTGCTTACTCAAAAAAGGATTTTATGCTACGTGATATAATTAGATTTTGAAAAAAAAAAGGTCCTCGAATCATCGGGGAATTCATTGGGAACCCGCGAGTGCACTTGTGTATATGTAATGGAGAGATAAGATGGGACAGGGTTGATCATCTTGTAGACATGCTCGATGTATCAGGATCATATTAAGGTGGTTCCCTCTTGGAGTTGCCCTTTTTAGGATTTCAGTTGAGTATGTTGTTATATAACCATTATCGTATTTTAAAAGCTTTACTGCATATTTTCTTACGTTTACATCATGATGGCTATTTTCTATAATATCATGCCTTGTGCTTATTACATTTTGTTAAATATCTTAATCTAATTATTTAACTAACTTGATGAATGGAAATTGTTGAATCTATTTTGAGATAATGGCTGTAAAATGGGTAAGCATGTCTTCATAGTAGTATATTTATATACTTTTGAACATGGTTTTTAAATAGGATTTCTGAGTAATCATGGGATTGTTTACTTATTGAATTTCTATAAAACTCACACTTTCTTTTTCATGTTTTTCAAAGCCCAGGATTCTCCTACCATCCTTCCATTCTACACTGATGTGGGATCTACTCTGAGATCGAATGGATCTTCCCTACGGAGAATAAAGGTATATAATGATGGAAAGTAAATGACAGTTAGTAGGATTGTATATGCATGTATTGTGTATGACTACTGGATCCCCAGTAGAATGTAAATTGTATAGTCTAGGCTATTGCATTTTATTTTGTTATTATATAGGTTGTGATGGGCATTTAGCCCTTGTGTTGTATAGACCTTGAGGCTAGGTGTCCGAAAAACAAAGAAAATTTTGCCTGATTTTTATTATAATTTAATATATAAATATTTCATCATGGATTAATGAAATAGTGAGTCATTAGTATATTATTTGCATCGTAAGGCTTGTAGGGGGTTTCTTGATTGAAAGGGTTTCCTAAAGGTAACCTTCTACGTTGATCATATTTCGTCGATTGAGGTGTGACAAAGATGGTATTAGAGTATGGTTTAGGGTTTAGGTGCATGATAGAGGTCTCCAACTACCATTAGGGGAGAAGCATATCGAGTTCATGTTAGTGCAACTACGAGCATGACACATGAATAAGGATATGTTGATGCCGATACCATGAATATGTCAAAAATCTCTACATTTCTCAAATATTATCTTCCTACTTATATATATATATATAACTATTCTTACTTAAGGTTGATAGGCCTATTATGTTGCTTTCTGATTCCACTTTCACTTCCTAAAATCCAGATAACAGAATACAAATTCAAGATCCTTGAAGGTCATTATAAATTTCAGAGCTAGCTATTTGATAAGGGATTGTAGACTGTTAACAGGAATGACAAAAGTGTGAGTGATTAATTGGGGACTATCTAGAGGCTTGGATTAGGGATGAAAATACTGATGATTGGATTTTATGTGAACTCATTGCTGTGTTGTTAGAGTTCATTGAACATTAAATTGGAGTCATCCTATCTAAAGTATATAATCAAGTGAATAATGGTCCTAAATTTGGACAAAGTCCTTAGACATCCATGCAGGTTGCTTATCAATAATGCTTATGAACCCCATCACCTCTCCTTCATTCCTAGAAAGATCTTCCACTACTATTTGTCTAAATACTCCTAGTGTTGACCCTCATCATGATGGTCTGCCAGGTCATCATGCCTATTTACTCTGACCACCAGTTACATTTTCAACAGTTTCTCAGAATCCTAGTTTTCAAGCTCCATGTGTTATAATGCAAAACACAAGTTAATCTTATGGGACTCATCCTCCTCTATTGCATGAGAACATGATATTTCATACATTCTCTAGTGCTTGATAAAATTCACATTATTCTTTAAATTTGGGGTCCTAGAATTATCATATTCCACCTCCATCACCACTTCCTCCTCATGGTCTCCTCCACCAAGAAGCATTATGGGCTCCGGTACTATTGACTCTATTGCTACCTCTAGTATCTCTTGCGACCCTTTTCCTTTGCTGCCATCATCCATACGACCACTTATCATGGTCTTTAGGTTTTGGATTTATCATCAAATACATTTTCTAATGAACTTCCATCCAGCATTGGGGGTCTTAGTAGCTTGCAAGTCTTAAATATGCCCGCCAACAATATTTCTGGTTCTATCCCAGTTAGCATAGGAGAACTTAAATCTTTGTACATTCTTAACTTGAGTGACAACAAGCTTAATGGAAGTATTCTTTTGGAAATACAAGGTATAATTTCACTTGGTGAACTAAGGCTACAAAAGAACTTCCTTAGTGGGAGGATTCAAATCCAGATTGAGAAGTGCTCATTCCTAACATCTTTGATTCTTTCCCACAACAAGCTTACTGGCTCAATCCCTACAGCCATTGCAAACATAACCAAACTTGAGCACGTAGACTTGTCATAAAATGGTTCTCCAGAAATTTACCTAAGGATTTGACAAATCTATCCCATCTTGTTTCCTTTTATGTCTTATACAACCACCTGCAAGGTGAGTTATTAATGGGTGGCTTCTTCAATACCATCTCTCCCTCATTCGTTTTTGGTAATCCATCATTATGTGGCTCTGTTGTCAATTACTCATGCCCTTCCAATCATGCCAAACCTATTGTCCTTAATATCCATGTGCGACATTCAATGTCATGTTTTGTTGCTTCTTGTGCATTCTCTGGTGGCAAAGACTTTAGTTGTTCACACACAGATGATCCAAACTATGGCAAGCTTGTAATGTTTTCTGGTGATGCTAACTTTGCTGATGGAGCACACAATATTCTTAATAAAGAAAGTGAAATAGGTTATGCTAGAGTTGGAGTTGTTTATCGTGCTGTCCTTTGAGATGGGCATTCTGTTACAATCAAGAAGCATTATGGTTAACTTATCATATGCCAACTAGAAAGGTTATGCTTGACCAAATTGGATGCTTTGCCAATATAGCAAATTTTGATGCTAAACTAATTCGTATAGTGAAAGATTACAATTCTGGTGATGTTCTGGAGCCAAGCTTTTCAAGTTTCAATTTCAGTGACAATTGTAGGGGAAGATTCTATGAAGCATACATGAGAAGAAGAGATGATGTGGGAACTTCAGTCATATACAAAGGACAAATATTCCCTTTGGTTCGAATAGCTTCTCAATTTGAATCTTCTCTTCCAATGTCATTGGAACTTTAACTTCAAAAGTTAATCCAATATTTCTTTGATCTTGCATTACTACATTTCTAGAATTTGAGGACAAATTCTTTTGATGGGGGGAGAGGTTATAACACCTTGATTAAAAAAAAATGGAATTTGGTGGACTAATATAAATTTTTTTTCAAATTTTCCTATGGTTGTAGTAAAATTTTTCCTTTTTCGAAAGGACTTAGGTGAAGATGCTGAATTTTGGTTAGGGCCAAAGTGTAATTTTGCATTTCATTTTGTCTTTATAAAAAGAAAACCTAGATGCTGGCCCTTGGATATTTTTTTCTCTCTTCTCTAGAAATTTCTCCAACTCCCGGCACTTTGCTCTCCTTCCTCCTCTGTCATCTTTGATTGCTTCTGGCATCTGCTAAGCTTCCTTTTTTTTTCTCCTCCTAAAAACCCTATTGTAGTTTCTTTTTTTCTCTCTACGTAAAGGCACCATCTAACTTTAGGAATGGCAGCAGTTCGGCCATTCAGTAGTTCTAGCCAGCACTGGCCAAGGCTGTTCAACCACCATCTTCCATTTTCTCAACTAATCTATCTACTTTTGTAATACGGTGTGGAGAATATTGTAGTTGAAGTGGTTATTCTACCTTGCAATTGGCCACTCAATTCTACTCACAGCTCTCCAGCTTTTCACCATCGCTTGCTAACTGGAGTTTAATGCCAGTAGTGCAGTATGAAACAGCCAGGAGAAACTTCTGTAATGCCTTGATCTATTCTAGCTAAGCTACTTTGCTGTAAGGGACTGTCATGATCATGTGTAAAGAAGAGGTACATAATTGCTAGAGTTAGCTTTCTTCAACTCCATCAAAGCCACTTGAAACCAACTGCTGATCCATATGCCACCAGTTAGCAACATCATCTCAAACGATCATGGCAATTATGATGCCTTCCTTATTGTTTCAACACTCAGCAAACCAATGGCAACCAGCAACCTTTTCTCCCGTCATTCTTATTGGTCTGTGTAGGTTGTAGCTGGTGTTGTCATGAGTTTTGAACTTACCTGCATTCTTTACTATCTGAATTAAGTAGTATACAGGAGAATAGCCGAACACAGTTCTGCTCCTACTAGTCAGCCTTCAAGTCTTCATTTCAGCTCGCTATAGTTCCCTATTGCAATCAAAGTTGTGGAACAGTGTGATGGAAGGTTAAAGCTGAGAACCTTCCAATAGCAAGCATCTTCCAACCTGAACATTATTTCCTACTCTTTTCACACCAGTATCTACCATCCTTCTTGACAATTTAACATTTACTGATAGGTTGGGTTAATTCATATTCCTATTCTCCCCAAAAGATTCCTAGGACCTATGGATTATGGGCCCACTATGCTTCCACTACACTACTCTGATGGTTGAACAATTCATTCATAAGACTATCTATAGCTCTTAGTAATTGTATAGCCCACAGTGGGGCATCTAAAGTAGAAAGGGCCACAGAAGCTCCAGGTGTGGAAGGGACCTTTGAGTCCAGTTAGGAAATTCTTGGTTGCACTTATGCTTGTGCAATCTTACCTCGGCCTCTAGCACGACCTTAAACCCTAAGTCTACTTTGAGGTCGGGGCATAGGTTGGGAAGAAAAGGAGGGTTCGTGGAAAGCTCTTTCAGATGCTTCTTCCATTCAATGTCCAGAGGGAGCCAAAGATCGAGTCCTAAGTGGCATTTTTTTATTATTAATTAGGAAGATTCGTTTAGGCAAGGTTCAAACACACTGATACGTGTATGATTGAAAGAATTAGGTAATGCAAAGATTTTTCAATATATTCATGGTGTGGGCATCAACATATCCTTATTCATGTGTCGTGCTCCATGGTGTACTAACATAAACTCGGTCTGCCTATCCTGCAATGGCAGTTAGACATCTCTATCATGCACTTAAACCCTAGCCTATGTTTTGATACCAACTTTGTCATGCCCTGATTCATGAAATGTGACCAGCGTAGAAGGTCACCATCAAGAAACCCCCTTCCATCAAGAAACCCTTTACAAACCTTATAATGCAACTAACAAACCAAGGACTCACTATTTCATCAATCTATGATGAAATATTTACATATTAAATTCTAATAAAAATTTGACAAAGTTTTTTTTATTTTTCAGACACCTGGCCACATGGCCTAAACAACAATACACCATCACAACTTGTGTAACAGCATGTTACTATACAGTGGCCCAGACTATACAATTACATCCTACTGGGCATCCAGTAATCATACACAATGCATGCATACATAATCTTACTAACTATCATTGATTTTTCACCATTTATTCACCATTTATATAACTTTATTCTCCGTAGGAATGATCCATTCGATCCAAGAGCAAATCTCGTATCGGTGTGATGTAGAGGTAAGGTAAGAGAATCTTATGGCTTTGAAAAACATGAAAAAGAAAGAGTGAGTTTCATAGAAACTCAGTGAGTAAACAATTCCATGGTCACCCCAAAACCCCATTTAAAATCATGTTTGAAAGTGTGTGTATATATATATGTATATATAAATATAGCCATGAAGATATGCTTACTTGTTTTGCAGCCATAATCTCATTGTACATTTGAAAACCATAATTTAGAAAGATAATCAAGTAATTGAAAATATGATATTTAACAACAGAATAATAAACAGGAAAGAAAACCAATAACATTTTAAACTTTCATTAAAACTCAATACAGTAAAACATACAACTGGATTTCTAAAGAATAAATTTAAAATAGTAACCAAATCATAATACCTATTATAAGCTATTCAACACGTTTGCTGAATGCTCATGAACGTATATCTCCTTAAATCTCTCCATCCTTATTACTCCTCACTGACTAATTTCATACTCACAAGTGCATTTGAGAATTGCCACCCAAATTATCAGTGGATCCAGTATCTCAATCAAGATTCAGAAAATAACACGTAGCATAGAAATCTTTATTCGGATAAGCAATATTTATCAAAATATACATAAATCTGTTAATGCATTTCCATATCCAATCATCACATGGAACAATAAAATAGTCAATTTCAATTACATGAATCAAGATGAAAATGCATAATTTTTATCACGGCAAGCTATGTTCATATATGACTTATGAATATACTTTCGAAACCACTTGAAAATTCTTTAAGGAGCTGAACCGACTAACTGGGAAAATCGAGAAGCTCAACCCAATTGGGTTTTTCAGCTAGATTCTTAGATATTTAACGTTTGTAGGCTTGATTCATCAAAAGGAATTTATCAGCTTCTAAAATGTTAGTAACTAGCTCGGCCGGAGTTAGCATGTTGTCGGTGAGCCTATAGGAGTTACTGGTCGAGCCTACATGGAGTCTGAAGTACCAGTGGCTAGCTCACCACCAATGGAAGCCTTGCCAGCAAGCTAAAGGAGAAGTCGGCCAAAGAAGTAACTGGCTGGAGCTTGCAGAAAATCGAGAACTATAAAGAGTAATGTTCAGAGTTGCTAAAGAAGGAGGACCAGTGACTTATTGTTGCTTAGACGGCATTGGATAGAGAAGGAAGATCAGTTGCAGTCCCGCTGGAGAAGCAGAGCCAAAGCAAAGGAGGTCCATGGCTACTTCGGTTCATGCCAATCGAAGTTTAGCTTAAAGACCTGACAAGAGCAAAAGGACATTGGAGCAGAGAAGAAAATGAAGCTAGACGGTGACCGAGGACGGTGAAAGGAAAAGATCAAAGCTGTAGAGGAAAAAGAGAGGAAGAGCGTTTCGGGCCCAAAGGAAGAAACAACGTGCTTAGGTAAGCAAACCAATGTTGAAGGCTATCGGAGAAAGGAGATTAGCAGCCAAACGTGGCCGGATAGCAGAGGGACGAAGGAAGGAAGGAAGAAGATCAAAGCAGCTACAGGGGAGGAGGAAGCTTTGGGAGTGCACTGGAGGAAAAGGCTAGTTGAAGAAATTTATATTAAAATAGAAATAGGGCAAATTATAGTTTAACCCTAAAACTTTCCATCGACTTCAAATAGGCCCATCTGAAAAATAAGAAATGGTGTTATGGCCCTAACAAAATTTAAGACTTTTCATTTTGACTCCTTAGTAACTTTTTTTTAGGTATTACAAATTCTTCCCCCCAACAAAAGAATTTGTCTTCGAATTCTAAGAATATACTTGTAAGGAGTGAAGGTCTATACCAACATATCACTCAATTAGTTGGGCATATCTATACATCATGAAGGACTCAAGCTTCCAAGTGATTTCCCTTTTTCCTATGATTCTTTCTACATTACCATACTAGAAAGCATCAATGGTAAAGCTACCATCCCCCACAAATTCACTAGAACTTGATTGAGTGTCAAGCATAAGGGTTGAAAGTCCATCCTAAGGAGCACAATTGCTATTGTTATTCCTAATGTCGAATAAATATGCATCATTACCAGTTCGTTGTTTAGCCTCTATCTCTTCAAAAAGCTCTCCCATATATATTCACAAATAAAACTCCCTAAAGGGATGAAATTTAGGGATCTTTCTCTCTATTTTTGACAACACAAGAACATTTTCCTTAGTCAGAGTATCTCTAAGTACAATTACATTCCCTCTGGAGGAATGGGATTGTAACAATCAGGGCATATCATGATAGTAGAGTATGTAAATGGTGGGGGTTTTTCATCATCTATGGTATTCACAGCACATATTGGAATTCACTTTTTGCCACCAGAAATGCCCTCAACACATAGAGCCAATCTTGTTTTGAATTTATTTGATTTCTTCACTTCTTTCCAAGCAAACTTTGGTTGACCTGGGGTTTTGCGCAACTAAAACCTAAAAACTAACTTACCATAAAGTCCAAAATCCTAAGAATATCTTTAAACTACATACAACCCACCATAAACATATGTCCTACCTTTCCCATCCATACCTTGGTTATCCTTTAAAGCCACATATCACCCTAACAGGATTCTTTTCCTCGCTGCTATTCTCTAAAGCAAGATTGCCACACTCAAGCTTTTGATCTTCAGGTTCTTTATTAGTGTTCATAACATTTCCTCCTTGCCTAGTGTAAATCATGACATCTAAATTGCCCTCTAATCATTAACATAGCCCCTGATGAAACAATACTAGTTGCCAAGATCTTTCCATTATACTTCATGTAACCCATGCCACCCTGGAC
>JANHAO010015298.1:0-14894 GCA_026873985.1 Saraca asoca | reverse complement strand
CCAATTATGCAGAATTTTGCAAAATGAATCCAATTGGCACCAAATCACAAATACACACTAACACAGCTAGAAACATGTCATTTTAGGCCTTAAAATGCTAAGTATGAGGACAAATAGATGTGTCAAATATTATGTTATCAATTCTGTAAACCCACAACACCTTCGGGAGTTCATCCAGCCATGCCCCCTTCTTGGCCTCTAACTTCACCTTTAAGATACGCTTAATTATCTTGTTGATGGCTTCAACCTACCCATTAGCTTGCAGATGATCTACGACCTGAAGCTTTTTGTTATTTTTAAGTCATTGCAGAACTAGATAAACTACTCGTTATTAAATTAGGTCCCGTTGTCAGTCACAATCTACTGAGGGACTCCAGATCTGCAGATGATGTTGTTCCACACGAATCCTTTGATCTTTGTGGACGAGATCTCAGTGAGCTCCTTTGCCTCCACCCATTTGGTGAAATAATCCACGGCCACTACCGCATGTTTGCAATTACCATGGGCCATTGGGAGCGGTCTAATTAAATCCATCCCCCAGATCGTAAATGGCCACGAACTGATCATCTGCCACAAGTAGGCTGGCGGAGCTCGCAAAATTTTTATGAATCTTTGACATTTATCACATCTTTTGATGAGGTCAATGGCATCTTACTTCATCGTGGGCCAGTAAAACCCTTGCTAGAGGGCTTTTTGGGCCAAAGACAACCCCTTACATGGTTCCTACAGTGGCCTGTATGGATTTCCTCCAGAACGGTATCGCAATTGCTACCATCAATGCACCTCAAAAGTGGGGTTGTGAACCCTCTTTTATACAATATGTCGTCACAAATGTAGTATCTGGTGGCTCGTGCTCGTAATCATTGTGCCTCGAGTTTATCTTTCGGTAATTTACCTCCTTACAGGTAGTCCAGGATTGGATTCATCCAAGATCCTGGCGGCCTACCGATTACCATCACAATGTCATTCTGCTCAATGCTTAGGGACGAAAGAGTCTTGATTGGGAACATCCCCAAGAAGTCAATGTCCTTTACTGTCGCCAAGCGAGCTAAGGTGTCTGCATGCATATTCTGAGCTTGCGGCACCTGGTTGACCTTGTATTGTTGGAAGGAACTTAATATTTCTTGGACTTTCTGAAAATACTTAGTCATCTTCGACCTCGGGTTTGGTATTCACCCTTTACATGGTAGATAATGAGCTATGAATCACTGAAGATTTTTAATCTCTCAGCTCGCACTTCCTTAGCCAACCACAATCTGACTAATAATGCCTCATACTCGGCTTTATTATTGGTAGCCTGAAAATCAAATCTCAAAGCACAGAGGATCTTATGTCCTTTTGGGCTAATGAGGAGCACCTCGACCCCCGCCTTTTGATTGTTTGATGACCCGTCCACATATAGCTCCCACCACGGGGCCTTTAAAGTTTCTGCTTCTTCTCATACAGGCCCCATGAATTATGCAATGGAGTCGGCTAGAGCTTGTCCCTCAATTGCCAGCCTGGGTTTGTATTCAATGTCGAACTAGGTAAGCTCAATAGCCCATTTGAGCAACCGACCTAAAGCGTCTATTTTTTGCAAGACCGATCTAAGTGGGAACTGGGTGAGAACCTTAACACTGTGGGCTTGGAAGTAAGGCCACAACTTTCTTGATACAATGACCAGGCAGTAGGCAAGCTTCTCCATCGATGTGTATCTTGTTTCGACATCTAGCAGTCACTTACTCACATAATAAATGGGGAGCTAAGCTCCTCCCTCTTCTCACATCAGGGCCACGCTGAGGGCGTGTTGGGACACTCCCAAGTACACAATCAGTTTCTCACCCTCTTTTGACTTTGACAAGAGTGGAGCTCACCCGAGATGCTGTTTAAGCTCTTGAAAAGTGACTTCACATTCTTGCATCCATTCAAACCTTTTTGCCCTCTTTATGATGTCAATGAAGGGGACGCACTTGTCCGTTGCCTTTAAAATGAATCTACTGAGCGTCGCAACTTGGCCATTCAGGCTTTGTACATCTTTAGCTTCAGCGGGAGATCGCATGTCAAAGAAAGCTTTAATCATTTCTGGATTAGCTTCGATCCCCCTACTGTTCACTATGAATCGAGGAATTTTCTCTCGATGACCCCAAACTCACACTTAAACGGGTTCAATTTCATCTGATACCTCTTCAAAACCTGGAACATTTCATCTAGATGACGGACATGGTTGGCTATCTACATGGACTTCACCAACATGTCGTCCACATATACCTCCATTATTTTACCTATTTGGTTACAGAACATCATGTTCACTAGTCACTAGTAAGTTGCTCCCGCATTCTTAAGCGCGAAAGGCATTACTCTATAGCAATATAACCCATGATCGATGATGAACAATATGTGTTCTTCGTCTTTTGTGGCCATTAGGATTTGATTATACCCTCAATAGGCATCCATGAAACTAAGGAGTTAATGACCTGCTGTTGCGTCCACAAGTTGGTCGATACTCGGTAGAGGAAAGCTATCTTTCAGGCAGGCCTTGTTCAAGTCATTGAAGTCTATACACGTCATCCATTTCCCATTTCCCATTTTTCTTTTTCATAAGGACGCGATTAGCGACCTAGGTGGGGTAGTGAGCTTCTCAAATGAATTTGTTCACCAATAGCTTGTCCACCTCCTCTTTCAATGTGGCATAGCGTTTGACTGTCATTAGCCTTCTCTTTTGGCAAACTGGTTTATACCAAGGATCGATGTTGAGTCTATGAGACATAATGTCGGGGTCGATGCCTACCATATCTTCATGGTTCCAAGCAAAGATATCCAAATTGGCCTTGAGAAATCCAATGAGCTGTGCTTTTATGTCAGGTGGCAAACACTTCCCCACCTTAAGGCATCTTTCTTCATCCTCTTCACTGACCTTTATCTCTTCGAGCTCTTTAACTAGACCAGTGGCTCGTTTACCTTATGAGGATCGAGTTTGTAGCTGACCCCTTTAGCGCTCATAGCTCGGGGTTCTCCTCCGGACACTATGTGTACTTTCTTGGCTTGTGCCCCAAACTTGACTGCATCCTCATAGTAGCGTCGGGCAATTTACTATTCTCCTTGCACACATCCAACCCCACTTGGGGTTAGGAATTTAATAGTAAACATCCTAATGGACACAACTACATTCAGGTCATTCATAACGGGTCGACCCAGTACAACATTGTAAGCAGAGGGGCAGTCTATAATTAGGAAATCTACCATAATTATTGCTTGGTGATCTAGATCTTCTATAATAAGTAGTAATCTAATCTGACCTACCACATTATTCCATCTCCCCTAAATCCATAGAAGGGTTTAGGGGAAGGGTACAACTGGCTTGAGCTTACTCCCAACTAGTTGAAGCATCCTTTGTACATCACATTAATAGAACTGCCAGTATCAATCATTATTCTCCTCATATCAGCATTGTTAATCTTGGCACGGATGACTATTGCATCATTGTGATAGGTATGGACTCCCCGTGCATCCTCTTCCATGAACATGATGCTTTCCAAGGTTAATCTAGCCTTTTTGGTGGGCCTCTTGTGTTCCACATGACTTGCAAGTAGAACACAGCCTGTTGCCCATATATAATGATCACATGACCTATTCGAGGTGTTAGTAATGTAAGGTCCACCGTGAATGGTGAAAATAGTCCTTATTGAAGGTGTTTCCTCACGCTCTAGGGCCTATTCTGCAGATGTTGTCCTAGTTGTTAAGGACATAAGGGACACTATCTCAAGGGTCTTACCACGTAATCCCTCAAGCGACCTCTCTTAATGAGGCCTTCGATGGCATCTTTTAATGCCCAGCAGTTAGAGATGTTGTGTCTGACCTTGCTATAGTAGGTGCAAAATTTACTCTAGTCTCTTTGTTCGATAGGAGGTTTTAAGGGTATAGGCCTTCCAAAGTCCTTATTGCCCCTTTCGATCGTGAAGATCCTGTCTGAGGTATCTAACAGGATAATATAACTATCGTAGTGGCCTTAGTGCTGTGATCATTCATTTCTAGCCTTCTTTGCAACCTAACTCATAGAGCCACTCTCCCAACCCTCTTTACTACTCTTACCCCCAGCCCTCTTCTTACCTCTACTAAAGCCACTCGCCTCCTCCTTCCAATTGGGTTTCTTTGGGCCAAAGGTTTCTTCCCATTAAATTTCTTTAGCTACATGCTTGTAAAACTCATCTAAACTCTTGATCGGGGACGTATAGATATCCTTATATAGCTTCCTATCCTTACAGAGTCCAGTTGAGATGGCCATAAGGACACTTTCATCTTATGGGTTCTCCATGTTGCCGACCTCACGTCAAAATCAAGTGATGCAATCCTTAAGTGATTCGTCTTTCCATTAGAAGATCGTCACCAAGTGGCATGACGGGATGAGCTGCCTCTTTAGTGCTTTATATTGGTTAAGGAATTTTGTCTGGCACTCCTCCCAACTGTGAATGCTGCAGGCTAGGAGGCTCCTAAACTAGGTTTACAGTATCTCCCCAAGGGTGGCCGGAAAGACTCGGCACTTTACCAATGAGCTAGAGGTCTGGAGATCCATTTGGATGTTGAAGGCATCCAAATGGCTATACTGGTCACTGTCCCCATTGTACAGCGGGATGCTAGGGACCTTAAACCTATGAGGAAGGGGTTCTATTTCAATCTCCTTAGTAAATGATGTTCTTTCCTTGTAGGAGTCTTGGCTATTCTGGGTCGCAGGTCTCTTTTCTAACTACTTTACCTTTTGAAGCAACTCTTTAATGATGGGGTTCGAGGTCTCGAACCGATGGTTAGTAGTCCGTCGACTCCTTTCATCTTGATGGTCGCAAGAATGACGATCCAAAGTTTTATGCCTTCGGCTATTTTCATGGCTATATGAGCGTTAGTCCGTTCTGCGTTCATAGTCTGTTTCATTAGAGCTCTCTTTTTAACCCGAGCTATCATGTTGCTGGTTATCTTTCTCACCCTCGTGAACCCTGTAGACTTCTGACATTAACTACGAGTTTGATGAATGAATGGAGCCGGCACGTTGACACTTTCTTCTTACGGGCTCTTCATGTTGAGGCCCTAATCACTAAGGTCCCTTCTCTAGTGCTACGATTCCAACTTGATTCTGCAAGCTTAGCGTCTGCGCCTAGGCCAAAGCTCTAACCATATCTACCAACTCCTTCACGGTGTTCTTTAGAGCTTCCTGGCGTTGGTGCCAAGTCTAGACTCCATTTTCTTCATGGGTGGCAGGCTAGTAAGGAGTGGGAGGTGTCATGCCTGCTATAGCTCTTATTGTGGGGGTAGCAGAGTCTCACTGAGGCTATGTCTGACCTTCAAGCTGGCCAGTAGATACTCCTGTGCTTCTGGTAGTTCTTCCTTTTGCCATTGTAGGTTAAATGATGTATTAGAAATAAAAAGAACATGGCAGGGGCCCTCCTTCTAGTGCCAAAATATTGATGGTGAAATTTGGTCAACAGATATCAGTTCAAAATCACCCCAAGTTACAAGCTGAAGAAGTAAACTAAAGGAAGAGGAAAAAGAAGAAGAAAGAAGGAAGAGCAACAAACACCAGAAGCTTTTACGTGGTTCAGCTAAAGTCAATCGGCCCCTACGTCCACGAAGATTTTTATCAGCTTTTACGGGATGGTTTTCCATTCAACTTAATGGAAATGCAAAGCTTAATGGTTATTCTGTTAGAGTGTCTGCTTACAGTATTTTTCACTACTCATTATACAGAGGTCTCCTCCCCTATTTATAGAAGAGGGGAAGGCCACAAGTGTAATTTATTCTACAATCAAAATGATTATCTTTGCCGCATAAAGCAATAAATGCTTGGCGTTTGATAATAAATGCTGCGTAAATCATTATCAGACTGTTGGGAGCTGATATGTCAGTTTTAGAGGTTGACTTGTTGATTGGGGACAGGTGCCCTTAACTGATGACTAGGCTTTGGTATTGGTGCCTAGCTCACTATCCCAACGACCTCGGTTTGTACTGGGTGATCTACTATCCAGTGAAGTCGACCTTACTACTAACTTGTCTGGAGTGGACTTGGTGAAGGATGGTCTGTACATCATCCTCTACTTAGCAAGCTGGTCTCAAGTATCGATCCTATTTAATGACCTTAACTCATGGGCAGCAATCTGGTATCCCACTCAGCGACCTCACTTGTTACGTGTCCTAGGGCCTCCTTTTCAGTTGGGCTTTGTTTCTTATTAAACCTTAACCCGTCCATTCTAAATGGACCAGAAAATGCTTATAACAAGACTTAAACACGATTAATTAGGGTAAATATATAGCATATGTCAGATTTTCGTATGCACCTAGTATGATTCTGCAAACAAGTATAGAAGGATGAAGGAAAATTAACATGTATATGTATTTAGGTAACATAGTTGGCAACTGATAATATAAAGATGTCCTACAGATAATCACTTATAATGGCATAGATACCACATATCTTAGTATATTTAATAAAACATGACGTTTTGGCCTTTTTATCAATCTAGTTTTAAATATATATATATATATGTTTGATACATGTATGCTATATTGGATAAAGTTCTTAACATATAATTGTGTATAAATAAATTAAAATAAGGATTGTAACTATTAAATAATTTATGCATATAATTATATTTCCAAATATCCCTATTTGTTGAATAATTGAGAAAGCAAGATGTCTCATACATTATTTAATATGGTGATATTTGGACAAACATATAGGTATATGTTGTGGAACATATGATTGAATTGATCTGTCATAAGAAACCATATGGAATGTTATCATGTGTTAATGGATTTCTCATATAAAAGGTGGTATAAGTGATCTTTATACTTGAGATTAACACAATATCTTATGTATGAAGTCATGTACTTTGATTTTATTTTAGACTTGTATTCTTCAAGAGTATATATGAATAATTTTGGGTGCACCATGAAATACATAAAAGTAGTGATTGATCAAGATAGAATTTATCTTCCTTAGTAATAAAGGAAAGATATTCAAAAGATGTGCTATGATCGAAATCATAGATTTATGTATTGATCATACATAAAATGAGTTTTATGTATAATCAATTAATGATACATAAAAAGAGTTTTATATATGAATGATTATGAGATAGCACATGGTCAAACATGATGTTCATATTAGGGTTAACACTTAAACCATACCTTATGTCCAATTTGAATATCAAAAAATGAAAGGATTAAATTACACACTAACATCTAGTCATAAAAGGTTTTGATTTCTAAAAATTTATTCCTGACATTTGGATGATTATGATGCTTTGTTAGAAGCCAATCTTGATCTATGAACTTATTTGAACAATTTGGAGAAATTATGTTTAAATTAAGAGGGGTTTAATGAATTTATTGCTAACATGCATGGAAACTTAATGGATTACACACAATAAAATCTCTTTAATCTACAATCAAAAGAAAAGTAAGAATGCAAAATGTTATGAATTCAAAAGTTGAATTTGGAAAACATCTTGAAATTTTGAAATGATTAATTAAGTATTCTAATATGATTAAAAGTGTTAATTAATCAAAAATTTAATAATTCTAATGGAAATTATAATTATTAAATAGTAGTAAATTTTCATTGTTGATATGTAAATGTTGTAGAAGATTTATATTAATAATAGAGTAGATCTTGGGTAGAGAAATGACTCCTCACTTAGAAATTATTTTAAATTAATTAGAATAATTAGAAAATGATTACATAAAAGGGTTTATTAATTTAGACTTATAGGAAAGTGTTTGGACTTGTTGTACACAAAAAAATGGAGTATAAGTTAAGGATTGTGAACTCCTTGGGCCAAATAGGGTTACACTGGATGTGTAATTCATCCATTAAGCGAATGGATGACATAAGCAAGATACAATCCTAGCTTATGTGCCACTTATGTTGCCTCTTCACTCTTATTTGCACTCCAAACTCTTTTATTTAAATATAAGATAAGCAAAACCAAAAGATACATCAATTCAGTCCTAGCAAATGTGTTGTGAACCAACTCTCTTTATGCAATCTCACTCTTATCTCCTCTATGCATTCAAATATCAATCCTACCCTAATAAAATTGTGATTCCTTTAAGAGCTAGCACTTCTTAAGCTGAGTAGTTGATTTTGCTATTCTACTTATTACGTGAACTTGGTAGAAGCTTTGGATCAAATTGGTTCATGTGAATCATCGTTAGTACTGGAGACCAAATCTGAAGGAACTGGCCAAAGACAATGCAAGAGATTTAATCGTGGGGCTGATCAGAGAGTTCATGAAATTGCTTGAAGATCAAATTGAAATTTAATTGTGAATTTCAAAAACAATTCTCGAGAAAGTATAATTTAAACTATTAATTTAAATTTTACCTTACTTATGAATTAATTTCTAAACAATATGATTTAGGATTAAGAAAATTTTTAAAATTTCTGTTGCACTTACTTAATACATATGATCAATATATTTGATATGCTTCGATCC
Organism: Saraca asoca; assembly: GCA_026873985.1. Classification (NCBI taxonomy): domain Eukaryota; kingdom Viridiplantae; phylum Streptophyta; class Magnoliopsida; order Fabales; family Fabaceae; genus Saraca; species Saraca asoca. The sequence goes on along the minus strand of JANHAO010015298.1, from coordinate 6,432 downwards.
AATTTTCCCAATAGCAACTACATTTAGGAAAATGTACTACCCCTTAATGTCTAGACCTATAATTAGTGCTTGAAAAATATTCGAAGCAACACTAATGGAAAATAAAGCCAATAGGATAATATTTAATGTTGATTGTCCTTGTGGATTTCATCCTTATAGTTGCTAAAAGGCTAGGAAGTTGATTACAAGAATAAAAATTAATAATAGCTTGTGTAAGGAAGGAGACAAGCAAACAAAATTTCATCAAAGAACCAATAATCGAACCAAACAGTCTCCATAATGTCAATAAAGTGAAATATTCTTATCTTTAAACTTTTACAATCATCACAATTCAAGCAAATATTATAGCCCAAAGTAGAATGGAATTCAAATATAAAAGTTTTATTATCTACTTTATTAAAAGTGCTTTGTAATTAATTAGATGATGTTAAAATGATGCTCAACTGCAGTAGAGTGAAAAGAGAGCAACTTAAATGAAATTCTAACTTAGGATTAAAGAAAAATGGATATAAAAAAGACAAAAAAAATAAAGATGTAAGATTAAAGGACAAATTTTACTCCTCTTTCTCAATTGGAAGAGAAGTTGTTTTCTTATAGTAAAGTGACTATTATTGCTTTCTTATATTGGAAAATAAGCTATTTATATTTTTCTTACTTTATCTATTTATGATTTGTTTTTGTGCATATATGCATATAGTGTACTTAGAGCAGTGCAGATAGCATACAGTTTGTACATGGTGTTATGGGGTAAAAGAAAAGAGACAAAATAGGGAACTCAATTGTTGTCATTACAAGAATTTAAACCCAATCAGTTGATGATAAAACCCAACATATGCTCTTCAATTAAATACATACTTTATAAAATCAATGCATAGGTAGATAAAATTTTCACTTCACAACTACATGATTCTTTCAAATAAAATTGGACTACATAACAAGCAAGTGGAAAGTGCAACCACACTAAGAATAGTTACTTTAAAACTACATTGAAAGATGGAAGCAAGCATAACTTAAAATTACTTGTGAAATGAATCGGTATGCTAGACACTAATATTTGTGTGCAAGAAGGATGTAGGTAGTGGTTGAATCCTTAAACCTTAAAATTTGGAAGAAATTAAAACTAGTAAATACAAAAAGAAATCAACAATAAATAAAAGTTGTAAGCAATTAAAACCAAATAAATTAAGAAGCTTAAGAAATTAAAACCAAATTATCCTATGATTGAATCGATGTAAGAGACATTTATATGCATTTTGAACTTCTAGTAGAAGATAGAAAATGTTCGCAGACAATTTGTGTGCAAGATAAGGAAAGAAAGGGAATGAAGCATAAAGGGTGGCAGGTGAAGCAGCGTGGCTATGGGTGGCAGAGGGAGGTGGTGGTCAGTAAGACAAAAGGGGTTTGAAAAAGATATGGGTTCAACTATAACAGGGAGATGAAGAAGACATTAGTTATTTAATTTTTAGGCATAGGGGGATTGTTTCACACAATTACAGCCATAGGAAATCCTTTTAGTGATTTCCTACGGTTTTAATCGTGGGAAAGGTTGACTCAAATACAAACGTTTTCAACTTTATTTTTCTTCATTTTTTTTTGTGGAATACATGAGGATTTACACGTGATTTTTTATCCATGTGTAAATATACGTGGGAAAGCAAAAATTTTCTAATAATGATACCTATCTTACCTATACCAATGATCTTGCATAGTGTGTTGCCTCCAAAGGCGACGAATCCTTCATTTATGAGTTTGATGGAAGAGGATTTTCTTAGATCTTCTATCATGTGTCTTGAATAGTCTCTTCTAAAAAACCATTCGTCTTTATTGATTGTAGATTTAAGACACTCCCACAGCATAAAATTGACTTTTCTTAAATACCCAAACCATTTTGGATCCTCAAAGGTTAGTCTTATCAAACTTTGGTTTCTTTTTCCCTTTTTAAATCCAAACATACTTTCTTTTGTTATATTTGTTTCTCTTTGTGCTACATGAAGAAAAGATATGTCTTTTATTTCCACAATAGTTACACATAACCAAAGGTTTGATGCTTTTATAAAAAAGTTTTTATAGTATTTTTCATATTTTGATTAAGAATATCCTAATCCTCCTTTGTATGGAGAACATTTTTGAATTCCCAGAATAATGTCTAAGTTTTCTTTTCCTTTTATGAATTTGGCAAGATCCTTGATTAAGGAGCTAATCTCCCTTTTTAGAAGCACATTTTCCTCTTTCAAAGCAATATATGTTTTCAATTTTGAAAGTAACTCCTTATTTTTCAAGTTTCAAAACTTTAAGATATGTATTCATTTTGTCATTTTTATTTTTCAAAGACACCAGTTCATTTGTCAATAATTCATTTCTATTTTCTAGAGATTTCTTTTCTTTTGTTAAAAGAACCTATTCCCTTTAAGACTAGAAACATTTTTATCAAGGTAGACTGTTCAAGTGCAATAGTAAAGTAATTTGTTAAAACTATATGAAAGTATTCCCTCAGATCATTAAAAGTGCTATGTAACTCATCATATGACATATGAACATTTAGTTCAGAGTTAATTACCTCCTGTCCTTAATCTTTTGCCATGAAATAGTAGTTTAATATCTCATCGTTCTACATATCATCTTGCTCATCACTAAATGATATGTATTCTTCATCCCAATTTGCTATTAATGCTCTCTTCCTGGCTGGCATCCTTTGGAATCTTTTCTTCAAAAAAGGCATTTAGTCTTTTCGTGATTAGGCTTTTTGCATTCAAAGTAAGTTAGCGGTTCACTACTAGTCTCACCTTTAACTTGTTCTCTTCTTGGTGGTGGTGGTTTAGATTTGAAGCCATCTTCTCTTTTATACATGTTTAGAAATCTTTTGGCCAATATAGACATTTCATCTTCTTGACTTTTAATTTCATAGTCAAGTTCTTCTTCATCCTCCTCATGTTGTTTGTGAGAAGTTTGAAAAACAACATTGTTCTTTGATTTTAAAGATTCTCTCATATGTCCTCTCATAGGCTAAGAGTTTATCTCTTAGTTCATTGTATATAGGAGTAGCAAAGTTGTTCACTTTTTGAATGCCACCTACTTTGGATTGCCAAGCTTTGGAAATAGTTCTCAAAATTTTCATGATGAGATCTCTTTTCATAAAAACCTTTCCAAGAGCATGGAAGTCATTTACAATTGCAAAGAGTATTTTAAACATAAGATCAATTCTTTCATCCTCTTCCATTTTTAATATTTCATATTCATAGACTAACATACTTACTCTAGTTTCTTTGACTTGATTTGTGCCTTTGTATGTCACTTCTAGTTTGTCCCACATGGACTTGGCTATGGTGCACTTTAAAATCATTTTGAATTCTATAGTTCATAGCACATATGATGGCATTCATTGCTTTAGCATGAATTCCTTCTTTCTTGTGATTATTATCATCCCAATCACTTTTAGGTTTGGGGATGATTCTTGTGCCTTCTAACTCTATTGGACCTATGTATCCTTCTTTAAACACCTTCCAAACAAAAGTGTCAGTGGATTTTATGTAAATTATCATTTTGAATTTCTAGTGGTTATAGTTGGATTCGTAAAAAAGTGGAGGTCTAATTGTTGAGTGTCCTTCCAACCTTATGAATTGCCAAGAAATTCCATTTCCTACAAAATCTTTTCTCAACAAGCAGTGAGGCTTAAATAAATTGAGATTGAGTTTTGATGCCAATTGATAAATTCTATTGGCCAGGAGGAGGTGAATTGGCAATAATGTTCAAAAACTATTTTAAGTAAAACTTGCAAATACAATATTGCTATTTCAAAAATAGTTTGAAGTCTAATCAATTTGAAAGAGAAGGCAAAAAGTAGTTTAATTTTAAAACAAATTTATGTAAAAGTGCTTATGAAAATATTAAGCAGAATATAGATAAGTAAAAAGTGAGAAGACACAAGAGAATTTATAAAGGTTCAACTATCCAAAAAAAAACTTTTCTTGGATCTACTCATTTCCTCTCAAGTACCGATCCTTGGACACTTAAGGTATAATCTATTAATTATTTGATGAGTTACAATCACTTAATCCTCACAACCCCTTTTTCAATAGCTTTCATTGACTTTTCACACAAATTCCAATTTCAACTTTCTCGTAAAGCTCTCAACACTTAGCTATCAAGATCTTATCAAGAAAGATAATCCTTTTCTCCCAGTCTCTAACCAGTATTTATAACCAAGTGCTTAAAAGAAGGGTTTCTCAAACCAGAATATTAAAACTTAGATGACTAACACTCAAAACTGTAGATTTACAAGTTTGAGCACAAGGGAAGAGTATAAAGACTTCGAGCACAATAGCTTGTAAACACTTAGAATATATATCACTTCCCTCTCTCTCTCTCTCTCTCTCTCTCTCTCTTCCACTTCTATTATATATATGTTTAATATGCTTGTGATCGTTATTCCTTATTTGTCAATACTTAGATGTGGATCACTTTTACTTTGACAAACGGCTCCAAAGTTTTCCTCCATTTGCCTTCTGATCAATTTAACAAAGCAACCTGTGTTCTCTTTCATTCTAAATTTCAAATTCAAACTATAAGATTTGATGCTTAATGGGAAACATACTCCAAATAAGGTTAGACATTATGAGATATATTAGGCTTAAAGGAACCGATTTTCGTGACATCATACCTTCTAGGATTATCCTCTCATTCTTTTCTCTTTGTCCAAGAGGTATATGTAATATATGTTAGGCAATCTATGTTTAAAATGTTTTTGAAGATTTCTATTTGAGATATACAGCTTGGTTTGCCTAGTTGGACTGACATCAATGAATATTATTTGATTTGTTAAGATGTTGTCATCATCAAAATATTCTAACACATGCATAAATGAAATTTTAAAAAAAGAATGGTTTGGCTTGGACCATTTTGGACTTCAGCCAATGGAAAGGTCCAAAGTACTTAGGCTCATTGATTGAACTAGTTTTTCTCATCTTTATGATAAACTCATTTGCTTCCTCAAACTCTTCTTGTCTTGTTCCCATATAATGCTTCTGTCTCTTTTTTTATAGCAAGATTAATTGTTATACCACTTGCAAAATACATCAGATTCCCATGTCACTGGCTCATCCATCAATCCTCTTGCTGAAACTGAACAGTTGAACCATAGCCGCAGGAAGCCAGGAAATCTATCCTATTCCAACTTAAGTGGATTACCAAACCTGCATCATATTCATATCGGAAGCCATTTGAGTCTTGCCATCCTTCTTCTCCAATCTGCATCATATGACATATCTGGGTTTGGCATCTCAAGAGCTCCACTGAGCAGCAGAGAAGTTTTATTAAACTCCTGCAATAAGCAATTTTTAATTTTCTTAGAAAGAGTAAATACATACACTTAAGTGGGTCCCATATGTGCGAGACAGACATAATTGTGGGTATGTGTATATATGCTTATCGCTTTCCTTCTCGAATAAGAAAATTTCCATTGGAAGAGTAAAATACAAATCATAGAATGTCTTTCTGGACAGCCAGACTGCCAATTTTCAGAGCTATCTTCCATGGATGACAGACTGCCAATTTTTATTGGATGAGGCCATTGGGCCCAGCCCATTAATTTGTGGCTGAGCTGGTGATTTTGGCCCATTTGAGCTTGTTCCTCACACTTTTTTTCATTCACTGTTGGATAAAAAAAATAGGGAATTGGTTTTCAGAAATTTAGGCCTATTTGATAATTGTTTTTAAAAATAGTTTTCTGTTTTTAAAAGTTCTACTGTTTTTAAAATAAAAAAATTTGCTTGATAAAATTGTTTAAACGATTTTAAAAATTTTGTTCTGAAATTATATTTTAAAAATTATTTTTGAAAACAGAAAAACAGAATAAGTTTCCAAACAGACCCTTATTAGTTTTTAACGTTTTTGGCTGTTGTCATTTTGCCAATAGTATAATATAATCTTTTGGATACAGAATTTAGGAAACTATCTATACTAAATCTGATTCTAGCAGTAATATTTTTGAAGCAAAGCTCAAAATTTTCTCGTAAGTGTTAACTGTTGGCAAATATACCCATTTTTTTCGTCAAAAAAGCTTAAAAATTTCCTTTTTTATTTTTTCCTTCTTGAGCCAACAAAGTTCAACACCCAGTATACCTTGTTGTGGGTTATATTTCTAATTGGATGAGATTGATTGCAGTATTTTATCTCATTTCTTGGATATTTTTTATCCTTGGACTGTCATCATTCATCAACCTTAAAAAATCAGATAAATAAATACACTAAAATGGTTTAATTTTTTTGGGGGTAACTTTTTAGAGTTCAATATCAAATTATTATTTAGTTAGCTAAGTTTTTTTTTTTTTTTTTGAAAAAGGGAAAAACAATCCAAAAATTATTCTCATCTCATAGGTTTTTATTTAAACTTTTTTTTTTTTTTAATAAAATTTCCTTATTATGATTATTAATCCT
>JANHAO010015297.1:0-14890 GCA_026873985.1 Saraca asoca | reverse complement strand
TGCATTTTAATTCAGCCACGTGATCTTCTCATGCACACCCGTATGTCTTGCCCATGCATGCAGACCATGCTCACTTATCTTACAATGTGTAAATTCTATTTGGAGTGTAGGTGTGAGCAAGTTGCAAGGATTTCTAGACCAAAATGGCTAGATTTTTTATTCAATTCAAATAATACTGTAAAACTTGTGTGTTGTGTTCTAAAAATTATAGGTTAGCTGCAAAATATAGGTTAGGTTGAGATTTGAGTTTGAATGACAAAAATTCTAATTGATATTTTTTTGGTTAAAAATTTGGGTTCAAAGGATAAAACATTAATTTAAAAACAAGAATACTAGTTTATGGAGTAGGGAAAAAAACCTTGGTCTAATAACTAAGGGCACTAGTTTCTAGGTTAAGTAGAAAACCCCAGTTTAAGGATGAAATTTCTGGGTTAATTGAAAGGTACTAGTTTGGCTACGGAATTGTTTTGGTTAGAAAATTCTAGTTTAATCGAAAATGTTGGTTTAACTTGAACAACTGGTTTAGTCATAAAGTGACTCGTTAAATGATAAGTTACTAGTTTGGCCATTCAATCATGCTTCGATTGTGTGAATACCGGTCTACTATGAATTTTGGTTTGGCAGCTACGGAAAACTATTTTGGTTTTAATTTTTACACTATAGCTTAAGGTATCATGCTTATATTATTATGTTGCACTGATATAGTGTTTATAAATACATATGCATAACTTAATTCTTAGGTTGGTTGTATCTAGAACTAAATATGGAAGCCAATTAAGGCTTCTCGAGCTAATTCAGTCATAAGTTATGTGTTGTGATGCCCTAGTTACTATGAGTAAAGTTAATGTTTTCCTAATAGATCATTAACATGAGTGGATGGACCTCTTATATAAGCCTTGACTTAAGCGAAGTAGTAGATGCTAAACCAATATGGGCATGTAGGCAGTACATATATTGTTGTGCATATGCTTCCAATTGTTGTTATTTTGCTATTATGACTTCTAAAATTATCACATTGTTGGTTGATTATTACGCTCATTATACAACTATGAAGGCTTTAATCATACTACATGATATAAAAAAAACAAATGATGGGATTAGATGCATAAATGCTAAAAGATGTGTGTGATTTAAGAATCAGCTAAGGCAATGTCTAATGACAAATTAAACTTGTCCCTTATCTCTCAATGGCTATGTGATCACATTATGCAATATGGCTACGAACTACAGTATGAGAAAAGCCAGGCACATGTTATGGATGATGGGGAATATACTTTCTAAAAGTGCTATATGAATATTGAAGAGGGACAATAAGGTGTATACGGGAGCAAAAAGGGTGAGGGAGGACGAATAGGGTTGGGAAAGGGTAAAAACAAGGACAAAAATGTTATTATTTGGATTATTTATTTATGTTTGCCTACATTTCTATCTATGCTGGAAAGTTTTAATGATGATGACGTCTGTATATTATCTATATTTGGATAGTATCAAATTGTTTAAGAATGGGCCTTGTTTTGGCACATCCAAGTAAATTATGCCTTCTCTATTAAAATTGTTGTATTATGACCTTTAGAACTTCATTTGTGCTTGAATCAAACAAATGTACTTGCTTTCACTTAAAATAAATAAATTGTCTTTGATAAATTAATCATAAATTGTGTTAATTTAAAATAATTAAGACACGTGAGAATCTAAAGTAGATTTGTATAGATTATGCTTACTAAGCCTTTGGACTAACTTGTGGTTGTTTCAATTATTTTTAGCTTCTACTCTAGCTATCAATTAGCCTTCCTAGAATGTCTGAGGTGTGAAGATACTTGGACAATTGTCGAAGAAGGTTTTCAGGGAACCGTGAGAATCCACTTCTCTCTATAGCAGGGTATAGACTACCTATGGGTTGCTTTTTTCTATGTAGACATTTCGTTAGGTTTTTTTTTTTTTTTGGGTTCAATTTGGGAGCCAACATTAAAGAGATATATAAATGGATGTATGTGAATATGATGGTTAATGTTGAAAGTAGAATTTCAATTTAAAGATTTATCAAACATAAGGCATTTCATCTCTAAGGTATAAATATTTCTATATGATTAACTAGCACAGGTACAATTACTCTTAAAAATAAAAGGGATCTGATAGATAAGATTCTAGGTTGATTTTATAGAAGGGTTTAAACCCCTAAGAGAATGAATTTAACCCTAAAGTTTCATTTGCTAATGATGTTAGTTTCAAGGAATTACATGATATAAGGTTAAATCAAGAGGTGAATAAATTTAGCCCTTAAGTTTCATTTGCTAATGAGGTTCGTAGGCATATAAAAATCAATTTAAAATGAAAATTTTACACTACTGATGACTAGGAAATATGGTGTTAGGAAATAGACAATATAGCTAACAAGTGGAACAGCTAAGTGTTTGGCCTAATATCAGGACATTAAGTCAGTCTTACAATAACTACTCAAGGGAATCAACAAAATATCTTTAATGGTTTGCTTGTTAAACAAACAACATACTTTCCATCTATCCCATTGATTATGGCTCTCCATTCTTAAATCTACCACTTTCAAGCCATTCGGGACCCTATCCACAGATATAGAGGACTGATTATTAAGCCATATGTTAGTCTTTACCAAAACTGATCTCCCATCTCTAGTTTTCCATCTACAATTCTTCTTCAAAACTATAAGCCTTGGCAAATACTAGACCATGCCAAAAAGGCATTTCTAGGCCTTTTAGCATTCCATGAGGAATGGGAAAATTTTAACCTTTTAAAACCTTTGCCCATAATGCTTCAAGACTATTAACCAATCTCCAAGCCAGCTTACCAAGATAAGCAACATTTTGATACTCAAAATCTCTGAAGCCCATGCTCCCAACAATTTGCTCTCACATTGTTTGCTCCATTTTAACCAGTGAATACTTCTCCTACCTCATTACTTTGCCCACTAGAATTTGGCTACAATTGCACATAACCTTTGATAATAAGCCCTAGGAAATTTAACAATGGCCATGGCATAAATTAGGATAGCTTGAATTACTGATTTAATTAAAACCTCCTTCCCTGCCTGAGAGAGTAAGTTCTTGTTAATAGTGAAATTTGGTTCTGCCAAATCTCAATCAACTAGTGTAGCTCTTTTATCCCCAAACTAATCTCTAGTGAATGAAATGGGAAACAAAGAAGATGACGAAGATGGTAGAAAGGAAGAAGAGTAATGGAATGCAATATTTTTAATGTGGTTCAACTAAAATCAAGTAGTACTGGTTCCTATATCCATGTAGCTTTTATTAATCTGAAGTAAATTCTACATAGTTTCAATATAGTAATTTCAGTCTGTCCTACTAGGATCCTTCCCCTTCAATTTATAGAAGGCAGAAGGTTACAATTGTAATTTTACATACTATAAATAAGCTGTATCAAACATTAAATGTATAAGACAGTTTACACCTTGCAATCTAACTCTTGTAGATTGCTTTCCGCGGGTGGGGCCCACATGTCTGCTAGATTTGAGACCTGATGTAAGTCTATCTGATGTTCTATCTTGCTAAGTCTTTGGCTGGGTAATGCACCTAATCTTGCAAGCTGAGACACTTGGCTCAGGGTCGCTACAGGCTTTCTCCAATGTGGCGAGCTTCGCTCTTGGCAAGGTGAGCTCTAGCGAGATATTTCTCTAGCTTTGGGTTTCATTTGAATCCTGACTTTACAGTTAGCAAGGTGATGCAATCTTAGCGAGCTGAGCTATCTTTAGCTAGTTCTTAGTCTCTGCTAGGTTTTTGCTTTTCTATTATGTGAGACCAGATTTTGCCCATAACATAAGCCCTCTAACTCTCAGTTCGCCTTGCGAACTAGGAGTTGTAATTTTCCTAAGCCTTTATTTACAATTTCAATCAAAGTCTTTGTATTCAAACTATCATATTGTCTTTTCTATATTTCAAACTTTCATTTTATCTATTTCAGGCCATACCTCTTATTGTGCGTGATTTATAGTCGTTGGCGTGGCAGCCTCATTTTCTCTGGATTGTTCAATCTAAGACATCCAATTGTCCAATGCGTCTTTTACTGAACCCAGACTAGTTTATAAATCCTAAGAAGCTCTTCTTGCTTCTTCATAAAATGGCTTGATGGATGCTTTAGTTAAGCCCCCCGTGTTTCTAGTAGCTCAGCTTCTGGTGAAGCATTTTGAGCTGTGCTTGGCCTACTGCAGAAGACCACAAGGTGTGGATGGCCTACTACATGTGACTCCTATGGATAGCTCTTTATGCTAGCTACAAGGGAGTTTTGTGCAGATCTTGGATTATCTCTTCACGGTTCTTCTGTGAGATTCAACCTTGCCAGCCAGACTCTTGCGCACTTTTTGAGTGGCTTTAGGCATGAGTCAAGAAAGGAGTCGCTGGCTAAGGAGGAATATAAAAAGAAGAAGATTGAGGAGCAGTCGTGCTCATTGATTCTTTGGTCGATCGAAATTCATCTCTCAAGGGTTGGCTCTCTTCTTCTTTGTGAAGCGATAGTTGTAGGCTTTATGCTTTTATTTCTATATTTCCCATCCTTTGATGTAATTTTACCTTGTTAAATGAGGCCTTTAATGAATGAGCTTTCTTTGTAACTCTTGGGCGCTATATGGAAAGCCCTATATATTGCTGATTGTAATATGCATTCTTACAAATTAATGAAATACTTATCTGACCAATCGATCGCATCCTCAGTTAGTAGCGAAGTTTGGCATCCATTTGCCTTGATTGATGATGAGTGATGTCTAGGCAGGATGCATGTAAACTGTGCGTGGAAAAAGGGTTTGCATGCAAGCTACAATCATTTGGTTGCATGAGAGCTGCGACGGATTCATTTTAACGCCTTTACACCTAAATGAGCTCAATGCTCTTTATTGAATTCTGAGTATTTAGTAGTGCCTCTGTATCTCAGTGAGCTCTTGGCTTATTGTTGGATTTTAAGTGTTTAATGGTGCCTTTGCACCTCAGCAAGCTCTTGGCTACGTTGAATTTTGAGTGTTTAATAGTGCCTTTCTACCTCAGCAAGCTCTTGGCTGCACTAGATTTTGAGTGTTTAATGGTGCCTCCTCACCTCAGCGAGCTCTTAGCTTATTGCTAAATTTTGAGTGTTTAATGATACCTCCGCACCTCAGCAAGCTCTTGGCTATGCTGAATTTTGAGTGATTAATAGTGCCTCTGCATCTCAATAAGCTCTTGGCTGCACTGGATTTTGATATCAATATAGAATAGCTTTTCTTTTTTAGGCAGTGTTTCATTGAAAATAATTAGATAGAAATCTAGAATGCTTTCATTAACTTCAATATCATATTACAGGATCAGAATATGGTTCTAACGGATGGCTCTTGCTCCCGATCAGTGGTTTGCTGAGTCTGTTAAGCCTGTCGCTCTGATGGCCTCACCACATAATCCTATAATCAACCTCTCTTGATGAGATCTTCTATGGCATCCTTCAGTGCCCAGCATTCTGAAGTATTGTGCCCAATCTCATTGTGGTAGGCATATAATTTATCTTTATTGCTCTTGAACTTGCCATGACTCAAAATGGGGTTGGGCTTCCCAAAGTTTTCCTTGTCTCATTCTATCATAAAGATCCTATCTTACATATTAGACAAAACACTATAGCTTTCATAGCGACCGTGAGGTTGGGGTCACTCAGTCTTACCCTTCTTTATGGGCCGGCTACTAGGGTCGTAATTTTAGTTCTCTTTACTCCTCTTTTTGATCTGAGGAGTGGCAGCCATCTCGCCTTTATGCTTGAGCTTTTCCAAGCCAAAGGTCTCCTCCCATCTTATTTGTTTGGCAGCTCGCTCATAAAATTTAGTTTGAGCTGGGGACTTGTAAAGACTTTTGTATAACTTTCCATCCTTGTGGAGCCCCGTTGAGATTGCCATTAAGATGCTCTCTTTCTAGGGATTTTCTATGGAGTTGGCTTCATGCCTGAACCTGGCCATATAATCCTTAGCTATTCATTCTTTCATTGAAAGGTTATTGCGAGATGGTAGGGAGTCGTGAGTTGCCTCTTCAATGCCCAGTATTAGTCAATGAATTTCTTTTGACATTCTTCCCAGCCATTGACACTACGATCCAGGAGGTTTCTAAACCATGCCCAAGGTATGCCTCTTAACATGGCCAGGGAAGACGTGACATTTGACCAGAGGGTCAGTTGTTTGAAGATCCATTTGGACATTGAACGCGTCTAGATGGCCGCACGGATCACTATTTCCACCATATAGTGAGATTGTGGGCACTTTAAGTTTCTATGGAACGGGCTACATTTCGATTTCCACAGAGAATGGTGAGCTTTCCTTATGAGAAGGTTGATTGTTTTGAGATTGGGGACATTCATTTAGCTGTTTCAGTCTTTGGAGAACCTCCTTCATTATTGGGTCTCACATTTTGAATTACAGACCAGAGCTCTTAGCTTGTTGTGAGCCCCTAGATTATTGACCCTCATGATTCTTGAAGTTTCCTTTTGAGTTTCTTCACGCAGCTGTCGAAGCTATGCTACGATTTCCTCTTATCTCTGTGCACCTTGGGCTTATGCTTGTCCCAACACTCTTAACAGTTTCAGCCAACTCTCTTAGCATGTTTTCAAGCATCGACTGGGGTTGGTGAGATGTTTGTGCCTCTTTGGTTCTAAGGGTAGTGGTAGGCTGACTAGGAGCCTCAACAGTGGGAGTGTCTACCAACTGAGCGACTGGAGTGCTTGAGCTTCTGGTGATTCTTCCTCTCACCATTGTAACTAAACAGAAAAACAATTCAAAAAATAGATAGGCGCTCATTCTAGCACCAAAAAATTGACAATGAAATTTTGTTTTGCCAAATCTCAGTCAACCAGTGTAGTTCTTTTATCCCTAAACTATTCTCTGGTGAATGAAATGGGAAACGAAGAAGATGGTAAAGATGGTAGAGAGGAAGAAGAGTAATGGAATGCAGTGTTTTTAATGTGGTTTGACTAAAACCAGGCAGTACTAGTTCTTATGTCTATGGTAACTTTTATTGATTTGAAGTAAATTCTACAGAGTTTCAGCATAGTAATTTCAACCTGTCCTATTAGGATCCTTCCCCTTCAATTTATAGAAGGCAGAAGGTTACAATCATAATTTTATATGATGCAAATAAGCTACATCAAACATTAAATGTACAAGACAGATTATAACCTGCAATTCGGATCTTGCAATTACTTTTTGAGGATAGGGCCCACATGTCTACTAGATTTGAGACTAGATGTAAGTCTGTCTGGTGTTCTATCTCACTGAGCCTTAGGCTGGGTAATGTGCCTAGTCTTGTGGGCTAAGACACTTGGCTCGGGGTCACTGTTGGCTTTCTTCCAGCGAGGCAAGCTTCTCTGTTGGTGAGATGAGCTCTAGCAAGCTATTTCTCTAGCTTTGGGTTTCATTTGAATCCCAACCTCATAGTTAGCGAGGTGACGCAATCTTAGAGAGCTGAGCTATCTTTGGTTGGTTCTCAATCTCCACTGGGTTTTTACTTTTCTATTATGTGAGACCAAATTTTCCCCATAACAATTCTCTTTCCATCCATCAAGCTTTTGAAGAACTCTATCCTTAATCCATGATAAAGCATGTGATTTAGATCTACCCCATTAAGCTGCAAAGCCTAAATATTTGCCTGGTGATTACCTCTCAAAAATTCCCAAGATTCTCAATATAGCTTACCTTATCTAGGCAACAGTATGTCTGCAAAAGTTCAAACATGATTTTAGCTTATTCATACACTACCTAATGCGACTGCATACATGTTAATGACCTTCATCCATTCATATGCTTCTTGTTTAGTAACCCTTCAAATTAAGATAGCATCATCTACAAAAAGAAGAGTTAGAGCTAGATAACTTCTGGCCATAAAGATACCATTCAAATTTCCTTCTTGGATTGACTTATTATTAAGAGAAGAAAAAGTTCAAGCCACCAAAATAAATAAATAGGGAGATTGAAGGTCTTGGCTTAAGGCCCTCTGAAGATAAAGTCTATTCCCCACCATTTCATTCAACTTAATTTTGTATGTAACAGCTTGCACACAAGCCATTATTAAATTAACCTAATGATGATGAAACCCAAAAGCTACTAAAACATCCTTCAAATAATCTCATTCCTCCCTATCACATGCTTTATTCATGTTTAGCTCCATGACAAAAGTATTAGCATTATTAACTGATTTCTTTTTTAGAAAATGAAATACCTCATGCACCATCTGCTTTGAATAAAAGCACTTTGATGAGGAATGATTATGGCTTTCATGATCAACTTCATCCTGTTAACTAGGAAAGTTATCACTTTTTTAAAGGAAAATACAACAACTATTAGGTCTGAAATGGCTCACCTCTTTTAGATTTTTAATTTTAGGAACCAAGACTAAATGAGTTTCTGCAATGTTAACATCATGGTTCCTAAATGAAAATATGCTTGAGAATAATCTTGAGCCCCTGTCGAAGTGAATTACTTCTAATAGTAGTCCCTAATAAGGCCTTTTATCTATTCCAAATCTTCAATCCATGGTCTTGTGGAGTCTTTAAGCTTTAACAATTTATTACTAGCCATTCTTTGAATTGCAATATAATGAAAAAACTCAAAGTTTTTGTTTCTCCATTTAAGCCATTTTAGCCTCAAACACATGGCCCAAAACTTCTTTTCTTGAGGCCACAACTTGTTTAGTCAATTTAATCACTTCCTCTTTAGAGGTCTAGTCCACTAGCAAATCTTGTAGTTTAGATAGTTTATTTTTAATAGCCTTAATTTCATGATCAACTCTCTTAAAAGTAACTTTTACTCTAGCTAATCAAATTTTCCCTGCAACTTAATATTTCAAAGAAAATATTCCTCCAACCATTCAAAGTAGTTGCACTTATCCAGCCCTACTGATATTATCTTGGCACAAGATTGGTGGTCCATCTAGAAGACCTCAAACTTGAAAATGGGAGCACTCTTTGTGTAAGAGGGATTAACATTCAACACCAAAAGGCTATGATTAGACCCTATTGCAAGGTGAATAAAAACAAAAGTATTTGGAAACAAGATCCTCCATCTCTAATTAACCAAAGCTCTATCTGACCTTTCCTTGATAACCTTATCTCTCTACATCCTATTCCACCATGTATACCAACAACCCTTAGTTTCAATCTCCACAAGTCTAGCCTTATTTATAAAACTTCTAAAGAAATTCATTCTATTCAAATTGGGACAATGGCTTCCTTCCTTATCTGTTAGAGACAAAATTCATTGAAATCCCCTCTGCCCATCCAGGCTCCATTAAACCTTCTTACCATAGATAATAATCTATCCTATAAAGCTCTCATTCTATTGAGTTTTACAAGCATAAAATAAGATGAGCTAACTAACTTCAATTTTTTCCTTATAGTGAATTTCAACATGCATAAAC
The DNA here is from genome assembly GCA_026873985.1 of Saraca asoca. NCBI lineage: Eukaryota > Viridiplantae > Streptophyta > Magnoliopsida > Fabales > Fabaceae > Saraca > Saraca asoca. Next base: position 5,492 of record JANHAO010015297.1, on the reverse strand, counting down.
CATTGGTGTTTTTCCAAAATGTTTAACTATATGTCTCTCTTCCCTATAATACAAAAGCCCCAAGCAATTCTAGAATTACCAAAACAATCCATGGCTTCCATATAGTACATTTCTAACTCCATACAAAATTCTTCTAAATTACTTCCTTTGGTCTTTGTAACCAAAAAGCAAACAAAGGGGTTATATCAAACACTTAGGTCCTTAGGATTCTAAACTGTCAAGGGTCCCCCAACCCCTTGATAATTCCAACAAAGAAGATTCATGACATTAAGTGGGGTGATTATAGGCTCACCTCCTTGGCCTTTTGATCATGTACAAGAGAAACTTGATCATTAAAAGAAACATGACAATTAACCTCTTGTTCCTCCTTTCCTCTATTCTTTTCACTCTTTTCTCTTTTTGTTGGCCTGTGCCAGATTGATGCACTTCATCTTCATGACTAACACTGATGCCTAGATTAACACATAATCCTTTTTGTGTAGATGAGCATTTGAATATACTTTTAATCCTCTTTTCAAATATGGTATCTATTTTAAACCATGCTAGATCAAGAGCCAATAGCTCTTCTTTACAGATTAAATCTAGAGAAGGCCTCTCTGGCCTAACATAATTGGTCCCTTGTTCTTTAAAACAATCAATAGCCTTAATCAAAGCTCTAGAATTATTCTCTAAGTCCAACTTCAGATTTGGCCCATATTGATTAATAACAAATGATGGGTCCTCCAAATTGGGTCTAGCCTAATCATTTGGTCTAGTACTTCAATGAATCATATTTGAAGCACATACATCTTTAATTCATTCTTGATTATCTATCATAAGTCGACCTTATGAACCAATTTGACAAGCAAACGTGCTCAATTTTGGACAAAATTTGGCATAAAAATCAAGCATAAAGATAAGGCCTTGTGGTGTGAACTTAGGAGCAAATTTTTAGCATTGATCATTTGCCCAGTATGAGTAGAAAAGTACGTGATTGTGATCTTTGCATTTTTATCTTTGAGTCCATATGAGATGGTGCATTAGACCCCTTAGGAGCAAGGAGAAAAGTTCTTATGTTAACTGAGAAAAATTATGTCTACTCTTGTCAATAAGGCTTTGCTTAGAATACTCTTTAAAAAGGGGCACATCTGGTAATCAAGTGGGTACTGTGACTCGGGCTAGGAATCAGAGTGTAGAGCTTAGAGATACTCCCCCCCCCCCACACACACACACTCAAAACTATGTAATGAGGCATATATTAATAAAATGGAGTTGTCCCTCTCTTTATTTTAAAAAAGGTCCCTTATTGATATGCACTAGAGGCTTCTTGTGTGGTATGTTCTTTAAGACTCAATAATCACTAATGCTTTAACTACACACTCATGTTGGCTTACAGACATGTTGCACATGGGATTTTGGTTGTATGCATGACAAAATCCTTAACACTCTGAATATCTATCCAAGTATGGCTTGAATTTATTGGAAGGCTAGCATGTTGACTAAGAGTTAGCATCATGCGCTGCATGGTTTCGGCTAGAGAGCTACTAGCCTATGATAGATTGGTATTAGAGCTCGGTTATGCTAAAAAGAGTAGATTGGGTGGGCCATGATTAGGGTAAAATTGACTTGTCAAAAGCATGTGGAGTTTATGAGTCAAGCAGACACTCGTAGGAAATAGCAAAGAGATGTTGCTAGGACTTAATTAAGAAAGTTGCAAGAGGTTGAAGAAATTCAAGGGCTAGTGTGCAAGATGTTGCATTTGAGGGAATGATAATAGTGCATCAAGTGCAAGGATGTGCAGAAGTTGGTATACTTGCTATACAGTACGGGACATTAATTATACACTCATTCATAATAGGCATTCAAGGGGATGTAAAACCACTTAAGAAAGTGAGTGATTTGAAGGTTTATCTAGTAGGAGGGAGCCCTAGGAAAAGCCCTGGTCTTGTAGAGAAAGCTTGACCATGTCCATAAGGGACATATTAGTTATCACCAAAGCCTAGAGGGCAAAGCCATAGTCGTGCTTGAGAAAGCATGACCACAACAAATAGTTAACATATCTTACAAGATGGCACATCTCTTATGATGTGTTGAATAGACAAATCTTATTAGAAGAGTCTAAAATCATGTCAGATGGCATGAATTTTACTTGAAAGAGTAAACCCAAAAGGGAATAAGATGATCCAAGAGGGATCCATTATGCATAATCTGTGGATGCAAGGAGCGAGCTGCACTGCTAATCCATAAGATTTGAGATGAGATGCTAGGGAGCTAGCACATCATAATCAAATGACAAGTGGTAATGATATATGCGTAGTGAGCTAGAGCTACATAGTTGCTTAATAGAGTAGTGGCAATGACATCAAGGCATAACAGACTAGCATTACATAGTCGTAAGATAGAGTTTGCAATAATGACCATGAGATTCACAATTGCTCGTGCACAAGCAAAGTGAAACTCGAGCTCGAGTGGAGGATGCTCAATGCTCAACCCCCATCAAAGCCATTGATGTGGGGGAGCCATCATAAGGATGTGCTCAAAGGAAGAGTCTTCAGAGGAGGAATATTGCTTGAGAAATGCCAAGAGAGAGGGCACCAATTCATCAAAGAAGTTGCTATGAGGACAATGATATTGGTGAGTAGTTATGAGGGTCATAGAAGATAAGCCAGCATCATCTTTGAGGAGATAACACTTGAGTGTACAAACTTAGAAGGGGTCATGAGAACCATTGTGCTAGGTTGCATCAACTTCAATTAAACTGTGATGGTCGAATGATACCACGAAGGTGTCAATTAAGAGAGGGTCAGGAGGATCCGATTGAGTGTGAAAGTTATATAGTGGAAGTATAATGGATTGATCGAACCCAACATGAAGACTTAAAAGTAAGGTATAGGACTTGCAAGCAAGCCATGTTTTGTGAGCAAGGCATGGGACTTCGCTTGGGCAAAATATAAGAATTGCATCTCTCACATTGATGGTATGGGACATTGGATGTGGGGCTATCTATCAGTAAATGTCCTAAACGCCAAGTAAGTGCATAAGCTATGGAGGTAGCACATACTTACACTATAGAGGTAGTGAGTCAAATCAAGACCTACAGAGGTAGTGAGTTGAATTGAAGCTGTGTGGAGACAGTGAGTCAAATCAAGAGTTATGAGAGGATAGTGTGTTGCAAGTTGTAGAGGTAGTAAGGCAAGCACAAATTACAGAGGTAACAACCTGAATGCTGTAAAGGTAGTAGGTTAGGTGAAGTTGTAGAGGTAACAAAATTGGGAGAGCTTGAAGATAGTGACACATGGATTTGTGTCGGGACAATAAAGTTAAGTCTACAGAGGTAGAATACAAAGTCTACAAAGGCAGCATCATTGAAGACACTAAAGTTGCAGAGGCAACTACCTAAAGTTGAGGAGGGAAAGTAAATGTGCAATGGTGCAAGTTCAAGGAGACAAGTAAAGAGGAAGTCCAGGGAAGAGCTGAGGAGCAACAGACAGATGACGATTTTGAAAGCTATGTCAGGTTGAGAGTATCATTCATCAAAGCCTCTCGAATGATATTAGCTCAAAGAGATAAGCAGAGCAATTGAGGAAGTAGTTCAAGTGGAGTAGGCTAAAGACCCACATGAAGATTCGAGAAGCTAGCACTCAAAAGGAGAAACCTTCATGGGAATTGTGTTAGATTGAGGCGTCAATAAGGACATTAACATTTGAAGTGGGCCAGATTATCATAAGTCAGCCTTACAAACCAATTCAATAGGCAAACGTGCTTGATTTTGGATGAAATTTGACATAAAAATCAAGCATCGAGAGGAGGCCTTGTGGTGCGAATTTGGGAGCAAATACACTTGTAGATTATTTTTTCAAATTTTTTCGATTTTGGGGCTATTTGTTTCTTTTTAGCATGGATTGTTTATCCAGTACGAGTAGAAGAACACGTGGTTGTGATCCTTGCATTTTTATCTTTGCGTCTATATGAGATGGTGCATTAGAACCCTTAAGAGCTAGAAGAAAAGTCCTTATGTCAACTGGGAGACATACTTTTGTTGATAAGGCTTTTGCTTAGAATGCTTCTTAAGATGGAACGCATCCAATGACTAGGTAGACACTATGACTCAGGCTAGAGATTAGAGTGTGGAGCTTAGAGATACTCTCTTTACACACTCAAAACTATGTAATGAGGCATATATTAATAAAATAGAGTTGCCCCTCTTCTTATTTTTAAAAAAAGTCCCTTCTTAATATGCACTAGAGGCTTCTTATGTGGCATATTCTTTGAAACTCGATATATGCTAATGCTTTGACTGCATGCTCATGTTAGCTTACGGACATGTTGCACATGGGATTTTAGTTGTATGGCCAACAAAATCCTCAATGCCCTAAATATCTATCCAAGTATGACTTGAATTTATTGGAAGGCTGACATGTTGGCCAAGAGTCGGTATCATGGGCAGCATGGTTTCAGCTAGAGAGCTACTGGCCCATGACACTATCTAAAGTCTTCTTGTAAGTTGAAGGAGAATTTCCTTCCACACTATTATAATCATTACTCCCCACCACTTTTCTAGAAAGAGTAGGTAATAATTGCACAGCGCTATCAATTAGGTGATTGACTTACCACCAAAGAAAACATTTGTCTGCTTCCTTCACCTCCTTCTTCAACCCTTCCTCATTCTATTGAAACCACCATTGAAGCATGCCCTTGGGCCGCACAAATTTTGATTTCATATAGGTCTTTAGCTAGTAAAGATCTCAACAAAGACTTATACTTTTGTTTCTTTGGATTACAAGGCTAACTTAATAGTTGGTAGCTTGCAAAATTTCTAATCATGACCCACCATTCCAGAATTATAACAAAAATCTTCTAATTTTTAATATCTTAATTCAATCTAGATCTTAGGTAATGATGGACGAGGAGCAGAAAACTCAACTAGAAAAGGTTTAAGAATATCCACCAAGATCCTCTTCTGACAAAACTTCCCCAAGAATTCCCTATCAACAGTTCTCTTACCTATTCTTTCCAAATTCTCATGAGTCATACACTTGAACCTAGAAAGAAATGAGATCAAATTCAAGATCATGGACTACTTTTTAAGGATTTAATTGATGCAAACAAAGGAAGTAAGGATTGCTTCTTTAACAAACCATGGACTTCCTTCAAGCACCCTAACACAATCTACTTCTCTTCTAAAATTAAATTCAAATAAAAGAGGCCTTAACTCCACTATCCACATTTCTATAATAATTGTTTTAATGACATTTCTATGTACTATGTTTTAGTAATAACTTTTCCCACCAAAACAAAGCCTTTAATTTGGGAGGAATTTTGCCATTGCAGATCTATGCTATTAGGATCCTCTACTTGAATGTTTAACTCCATTTTTGTACAAAGAAAATTTATGCTTTAACCAATAACAACCTCGAACAACCCACCAAAGTGATGTGTCCCACATCGGTTAGCAAGGGAGGTCTTGGGTGCTTTATATATGAGTTCGCAACCCTCCCCTTACGAGCTAGCTT
>JANHAO010015296.1:0-14912 GCA_026873985.1 Saraca asoca | reverse complement strand
GGTCTAATAATAGTATTTAAATTAACCCAATTGCCTACTTTCATGGTTTAGATTAATTTAAACCTTTTAAGATCTATGCAAACCAGTTCAGATCATAAAGAAACTTAATCTACTTTCATGATTAAAATCTCTTTATTCAACTATTTGTTTTCCAGTGATAATCTTCTCCTTTCAGTACTTCAACTATCTACCTAAGACAAGATAAAACATTGGCCAAATTCTTTATCAAGAACATAGCAAGCATAATAGTTGAATCAAATTATATCAGGCAATCACAATAGAAAAATAATCAACAACATCAAAGAATCATAATTAGGTTATTCCCAATCCTAGAATAGATATCTACTCAAACATGATAGAAATAAAAATCAAATTCATTAATGAAAGAAACAGCATAATGTTTAGAACAAAGAAAGAAAGAAAAGATGAACTTTAAAGAAGAAAACTTAGATGAAGGTAAACTAGGATTCGTGTAAGAACTTTAAACAAAGATGAAATCCTAAATTCAACTCAGAGAACTCTTAAGAAGATTAAGAAACTCGTAATCTAAGTAATCCTAATTAACGAATGACTAATGTCTCTATCAAGCTACTTAAGATAAGCTTATATAGTAGTTTTTAGGCTTGGAACACGACTGTACTTTGGGACACGGGTTGGCCATGTTTCGGGCTAGAAACTTGTTGAATTTTTGCTAGATGTTGCACCAAACACGGTCGTATCCTAGGACATGGCCAGGCCATGTTTGGTGCTGGCTTCTTGTTTTTCTTTAGCTTCAATCATGGTTTGACTTAGGTTCTTCATATGGCTTCCTTCCTAGCTTCCCTTCAATTTAAGTGTGCTCCAAACTTCTGTGTTCATCCTCTTCTTAAAGCCTCATTGCTCACCTGAAAAGACAAATACAAATTACAACAGTACCAACGAACAAATGGACTAAACTAGAACAAAAAGTGCAGTAAAACTACAAATTAATAACTAATTAAGAGATAATAATCAACAAATTAGCAGGTATTTTACTCGTTTATCAGATACACCTTTATGACCATATTCATGTATACACTTTAAAATTTTGTTATTCCTTCTTTTTTCTTTATTGTTCAGTTAATAGATTTAATATATATACTGAACTAATTTTAAATAACTCTTAATTTTAGTTTAATAAGTTAACATATATTTAATATTGTCAATACATAAATTTTTCACAAATTTATTAATAAATATAATTACATTTACATTTATTAGAATTTTTAAAACAAAAATACAAAAAGAATGTATTTCATATAAAAAAGTATTAAAATATATTGTGTAATAGAATTATAATTATAAAACTTAAAAAATTTTCATAAATATAAAGTAAATAATAATAGAATTACAACATAAAGAAAAATTTTAAAAACAAATTAAGAAAGTACATACACTATATTTTTTTTTGTTTTCTTTAACTAGTTTTTTTCACATTTATATTGGAAGTTTTTTGCACTAAAATTCCATGTCTCTTGCTTTATTTTATTATTATATCAATTTATTCACTTACATTTGATTATATTTTTTAATCTAAACTTATATTTTCAATAGTACAAATACAAAAAGTTTCCTTTAGCTTTTGGGTGGTTAGATTATATCATTATCAACTTTCAAAATTTGGAATAGAAATTTTAAACTATACAAAACCTTAGAATAAACATCCGTTGCCTACATAATTAACTATTTTATTTAATTACATAATGTTTTTCCTTAAACATGTTAAATAAGTATCACAATATTGTTAGACACTTGTTTGTTTTCTACATTATGTTCTTAATAAAAATTAAATTAGATAAATAAAATTTTAATAAATACATGAAAATAACTTTGAAATTATATACAAAAATGATGTAATAAATTAATATATAATAATATTACCATTCTTGTTTAAAAATTTCATGATAAATAAAATAGTTAATTAAAAGAATAATGGATGCAAATTTTAAGATATTTTTTATATAGTTTAATACTTTAATTTCAATTTTACAAAGTTGGTGGGGACTAAATTCAACCACCCCAAAGTGAAAAGGAATTTTTTGTATTTCTCTCTTTTAAATATTAACCATACTTAATATCAGTACTAAAAATATTGGTAATATAAATTAATTTTTTTTTCAAAGTTAGTATTCCAATAAAAATACCAAAAATATTAGTACACTTTTACATAAGTATAATTTTTTATTTATAAATTATTTGTAATTATTTTAAATATTTAAGTTTAAAATAATTTATATAAATAATTATATAATACAAATAGAATTAAGGGGAATACATTTTACTTCCTAAAATTTGCATTTGGGACAAATTACCTCCCTAAAGTTTGTGTTTAGGATAAATTATTCCCTTTTCATTAAACTTAATATCCAATTTAATTGTCTCACTTTTTGGAATAATTTATGGGGTGAAATGTTCAATTTTAAACTTCAAAGGAGTAATTTGTCCCAAACACAAGCTTTAGGAAAGATAAAGTGTATTTTCCCCTTAATTATTATTATATTTAATTATTTATGTTTTACACTAAGTCTCAAGTCCTTATCAATACCTCCATGTTACAGTCAATTGCAATTTGTGGTTCATGCCTATATCATTATTCCAATTTAGGTTGGTTTAGAAACCAAGTATGAGATATGAGAATGATTCAATGGTCATCACACAACTGACATAGTTCTTATACCAAACTAGCCACAAAATTTTGTTTCTGTATCAATTGCGACATATGCTTTCATATAATTTAACAAACACAGCATGGACATAATTTCACATATGCAGTACATATATATATATATATAGTGTATAAAAATGACATACAACTCAAAGTGAGTTTAGATGTCACTTTAGGCTCCTTAGACTTAGTTTTATATATTTCGAATTCCTTGAAATTTTTTCGAGTTCAGCATAGCGTGCTGAGCTATTCCAACTTCTTGGATTCCTAGCATATTAAGAATATATTTCATTGAATTCTGATATATATGAATGACCCATTTTTTTCCTAACTTACTAATTTACTTTCCCCAAGTCAAGGTCAAAACATTTGTGTTCATTTTTATTAATACAAACAACTTATTATTAAATCATTGCGATTTAATTCATAATAATCTATACTTTAAAAAATCAGATACCCACTTCCTGTACCTTGGTAAAGGCCCATGTGCATTCCACTATCCATATTAACACATTAAACTTTTCCAACCAACCAACCCTTTTCAACTAAGCCAGTCTACCTATCACGTTACACATACACAACCAGCATCTATTATTATTATTAAACACAAATTCTAACGTTAATAGGTTTCCTTAGTCAAGATACGCTTTATTACATATATAAGTGAAGCCTGCTCAAATGCAGCATCGATTGACGATAAACAGATTGGTCAAATGATAATTTGAAAGCACAAGAAAGCTTGCCTTACATGAATAAAGTGGTCCATCAACTACATTCCAATGCTTAAATCAATATTTGAACAGAATTTCATTAAGTATGTAAGAAATGATCTAAGAAGAGAAATAGTTGTAGGTATATATAGATGTCGTACGTGCCAATATGCATGTTTTTAGGTGAATGAGATGTTCTATGTGTCTGCATTACATTGGTGACATTAGCGAGAATCTTGCTAAACGATTGCTAGTATCATGTTGTTCATACAGGCTTGATCATGCCTTTTGTTCCGCATTAGTTGAGTAGTTAATTCACAAAGTTCTTGGCTAATAAGCCTATGCCCTAGGCCGGTCGATTAGGAGTAGTCGATCGACAAGAGGTAGTCCATGTCAAATGCTGATTCTTCATTAAGCCCTAACTGATCGACCATTGGTCAAATGACTGAAAACCACTAATCATTTTGGACTATGTCATTTGCCCCTTCCTTCTCAGTGGGTGCAGTGACTAACCTTTTTTAGCAGCATTTCAATTGCCTAGGCTAGCTACCATTCGTCTTATCAGTCATGATGGTTTAATGTCTTGAAAAATCTTGAGATTCGGAATAATCACTTTGGTGTCACGGATCACCATCCAGGATACTCATCCAAATGCTCCCTAACCATTGGACCCATCCTACATCACTTATAAAAACCTCCTTTTCTGGAACCACTTCTACTTTGTCTTCAGTAGCAACTCTACTGTTGCTGCTCACCACTCCTTTTTCTAGTGATTCTCTCCCAGATTTCAACCTCACCACCACAGTTTTTGCAAGTAGCTTTTCATCTTTACCTTTGTGAAGTTATCGTTTGTTTTACTTCTTATTTTTCTTCTTCTTCTTTTGCGCATTGCATCACCTATGAAAATTCCTGGCAATGGCTACATTTTAAGTCTTTTTGTCTTCTCTTACGTCACATTGAAGAGATTGGTACTTCCTTTCCACTTTTATTTTTCTTGTGACCTTCTTTCTTCCTTCAACTATCCTTCTTTACTTTTGCTTCATTTGTTCTAACCATACCTATTTTATTTGAAGGTGGGCTTCATCGTTGTGCTCCTCCCCTTCATATCTAGTAGAATGGGCGATTCCATCAACCTATGATCATCTGACTCTAACTCTTCCTCTGACATCAAGGAATATACACTTGAAAGTATCATTTATCAATTCGTTCATCCTTTCAAATAATCATGGCCAAATGATCTTGTGATGAATACAAACAAGAAAGAGTACACCTACCAATCTTCGAAACGTTCATCCAAATGTCAAGCATATATCTATTTTGCTCAAATGGTAGGACCCCATTATAATATGTGAGCTTGAAAAAGTCTAGATTCAAAAGGAATCTATTGAGGGTATTGTTTTTAAGCTCGTCCAAGAGGAAGAATGAGCCTACAACTACGAAACTTTTTCTTTCATTATGTTTTATGGGAATGTAGTTGATCACTTGCACATCTGTCCTCCCTTCTCTACTCAGCAAAAGAATGTTCTATAGGCTATGAACGTCTGCCAATCATAGTTGACCTAGAATGCGTAGGCTTTTCTTATGTGCTTTGAAGTTCTTAGCCTTTGGCTTTGACTTGTTCCCACCAAGGAATCATTTCTTTTCTTTTTCACTTATTCTCAATAGAAAAATGGGAGTTTGGTACACTTCCTTCGATAGCTTGACCACATTTTTATCAAAAATATGCTTACTAGCATTTGAACCTGGAAACATTCTTTTTTCAAAATTTGAATGGTTGAAGAGTTCCACCCTTTTTTCTCCAAGGTGGACAACTAGCCTATCCCTTCAAATGGTCTAAACCTACCATGCTAGCTTAGGGATGCTTGTTCAAAGATATCTCTATTGATAATCAGAACCTTGTTGTTTGGCTGCTAGCACTCCTTTAATGCTCAATCTGTGTTACATATGTTGTTTCCTTTTTTATTATATTGTCGTTTCTTAACTTCATTTTTCTAACTTTTTTCTTTGTTACCTATAGATTGCTGGTTAAACCAAGAAGCCATAGTGATTCATTGGTCAAAGATGTTTCCTATAGATTGCTGGTTAAACTAGGAAGCCATAGTGATTCATTGCTCAAAGATGTCAAACCAGTGCATAGCCAAAATTCATGCTTGTGCTTTAGCCAGTGAGCATTCAATAATGCCTTCCACTGCATAGCTCGAACCAATTCCTCCTACCAAGATAATGAGTGGGTCTTCACCTTCCGATTGTCCAGCAATTGCCTCTGGATGAAGCAAGACACTATTATCAAGGAAGCAAAAAGCATCTTCCAAAGAATCTAGCAAAAGCAAAGAGGAAGGCCCTTTTGAGGTTCTCGCCCCTACAGTTAAAAAGATCAAGGTAGGGACTTTAGAAGAATTGGAGCCAATTGCTGCTCTTGAAAGGGATACTCTACCATTTGATACTATTGGCAGCCTATGGTATAAGAATGTTAATTATGGTGCCTTTCTATGCAATCACCTACTCTTTCTAGTTGATAAGGACTGCGCAGAAGAATTTTTACTAGAGCATGGTTCTCTATGCTTCCTGAAGTATTCCACTACTCAAACTATTCACTTAGCTACCACTCTCTTAGCCACAATGTCATCCTTTGCCAATAGTGAAATAGAGTTGTCTAAAAGTGATCCTATTATCATGGCCAAGCTATAGAGCAGCCTTGAGACCAAGGCAAAGGAATTAGTTAAATGGGACCTCGACATCACTAAATTGACTAATCATGTTGTCGAGCTTATAAAGGAGGGGGATGCGTTACTTTTTAAAGTTGAACTTGCAAATGTCATGTAGAAAAAAAATGAGAGTGTGGTAAAGGAGTTAGAGGTCAAATGACAAATGCGAAAAGACAACAAGGTTGCCTTTAAGGATAGACTTCAACAAGCTATAAAGGAGGCTGAAGACTTGACCTTTCCCATGATCCACTTTGTGTTCAAGGAGGTCATTCTTCAAATTCAGCATTTTAACCCCCATGCTATGCTTGACCTAATTAGGCTTGATTAGGACAAGACTTTGGATGAAATTCTGCAGGGCTCTCCCTAAGATTAACTCTACCAAGGTGAGGCCAAAAGATCTTGCTTGCTTCTTCTTGTTGGCCATCTTTTTGTAAAGACTGCATGCTTCTGCATTGTTATAGTCCTTTTTTTTTTACTTTAAATATGTATGAGTAAGGCTAACCAGCCAATTTAATGAAATTACTTTATTCTCATACTCTTATTTCTTTAATTATTTTTTTCACATTGCTTCTCTTTGCCATTTACCAAGATGGGCCTTTAATGGGCTCATATACTTTGTCGAACTACCATGCTTTTACTAGGTTTCTTGTTTGTCATTGTCTTTTGACATTCTTCTACTTTTACCTTGATCACATACTCTCCTTGCATATACCAACGAGTTGCTTAAACCCATGGCAACCTATGTGCCTTCAGATTCCAAGGGTTGACTACCTCAGAGTACCTCTCTCCCAAGGAATTGACCATTCAAAGGTTTTGCTTTGCTAAGGATTGTCTCTATTCCTAATATCTTACATTCCCTAGAAGTTTTGAATTTTGCCAAGGCCATCATCTTGGTTGTTTATGTTGACTTTTTCTAGCCATTGGATATGTCTTGATCTTCTATATATAAGCCAAACTTGGCCTTGTTGATAGCAACTTTAAAGCAAGTTGATAACAAAAGTTTTTCTTCCTACCATTTTTGGCTTTACTTTTAGACCACCAATTCGTCCATGGATTCTAAATGATCAATAGGGGTTTGAACTTGGGCTCAGTTAATGTGAAAGTCTACTATCCCTCTAACCTCCCAACCTAAGTTAGGACCAGAGGTAATCTTTATAGATGATTCACTCTCCTCTATCCACATCCTCATATTTCCCCTGGTCTGAGCAAAAGGTCTACGTTGAGTGTTATACTACGAGCTTAAAGGACAGCTTCTCTGTTGACATAGATGTTGAGTACTAGGCTCTCTTGTGTGGCCTTTCCCAACTTGACGATAGGCAAGAAAACCTTTTTGAAGAGGTGTTGAAGGATCCTAATTTTATTTTACCTAAAAGCTATGCAAAGGATTGTTCCAACTAGTCTTTCATTTGCATTGTACTATTATAGCTTGCTACTATCACCTTCTTTATGTAAAGACTATGTCAAATCATTATATGAATTTATAATTTCTTATATTGCTCTTTACATAGCCAAACAACTGCATGAGTTTTTAGCTCTTTATCTGCCTTTAACAGGTTTTGTGACCTTTATTGTATTGTCAAATGCTTGGGTTTCTATTTTGTCAATTAGATTGTTTGGATACATTTGAATACCATTTTGTAGAATTAGATTTAGTGCTGTTGTTAATGCCAAGGGCTGTGTTTATGCATTTGAACACTTTAGGGGATTTGCTTGAATTTTGAATATACCTAGGGATTTACCTGGACCAAGGGATCTACTTGAATTTTTAGTATATTGGGTGATCTGCATGGACTAAAGGATCTACTCAAATTTGAGTATACTAAGGGACCTACCAAGATTGAGGAATCTACTAGGATTTTGAGTAAAATGGGAGATTTGTCTAGATCAAGAGATTTACTTAGATTTTAAGTATATTAGAGGGTTTGGCTAAACTAAGGGGTTTGCTCGAATTTTAGCCATATAGTGTGTAAATGTTGACTTTATTTCATTATGCTGGCTACATGAGATTGCTTTCGATAATTAAATCTATACATGGCGTTACTTCAAGTGTGTTACATTCCATATTCAAGGAAAAGGTTTTCCTTGCATAGTTTCCAAATGGTACTCACCACCGTGTAGACTTTCTTGTATTCAAAATGGCCCTTCCCATATGATGGCCAATTATCCTTTAGGTTATATCTTTTACAATCCATCCACTCTTCGTATGACTAGGTCTCCTTTTGTGAATACTTTTCTCATTATTCTTTTGTTTGCCACCTTTGTGATCTTCACTTTCTAGCATTCATTTTGGAGCTGAGCTATTTCTCTTGTCTCAATCAGCATATCTAGCTTTTCTCTCCTTCTGTCTTCATTTCTTTGTTACTCATATTGCTCTCTTCAATTAGAGTATTGTCCAAGCTTTATGGGCGGGGGCATAACCTCACTTTTATATGTCAACATGAAAAGGATTTCACTAGTATTTGAATACACAATAGTTCTATATGACCATAAGATGCTCAACAACTCCTCAGCCCACTTTCTTTTTGCATTATCCAGTCTTTTGCATAATCCTTCCAAGATAATTCTATTTGTCAGTTTAGCTTGCCTATTTAATTGGGGATGTTATATACAATCCTTCGAAGATAATTCTATTTGTTAGTTTAACTTGCCCATTTAATTAGGGATGTTATATAGAAGTAAAGTTTTGCTTGATTCCTAACCTTTATATTAAGATATTTGAGACTTGTATCACTACAAACATATGTGTAAAGGAGAGTATACTTGGGGCAAAAGCTTCAGAAATCACCATTGGCAAACTACTTTTCATTATCTGAAATGATCATGGCTGGCAGGATGTACCTATAAGAAACTATTAGCAAGCTTCCTATATCAAGTTTTATATTTATAGGGGTTCTACTTGCAAATTGTTGACGTCAGATTTTGGTAATGGTCCAAACTCTGGCTAACAGGGGAATTCTTATGGGATCTCTGGCCTGTAATCGGTTCGGATAAAACTGAGCAACTAGATAGACAGAAATGAAGGGAAGAGCAGAGAAGAAGGAAGCACCAATTTAATGTGATTTCACCAAATCCAAACAGTGCTAGACCCTACGTCCATGGTAGCGTGTTATTGAGACAATATTTCCATAATGTTTGATCTCTATTTTAGTAGAGTTTTGGCATTGAGCCCTCTCTTCCTTTTTTTTAGCCGGTGGGCTCCTTCCTCATATTTATAGAGGGAAGGATCTACAAAGGTAAACACATATGCAGTAAATCTATCACATCAGTATTTAATGTACAAGACAAGATATGCAGACTAAATCTCCTTTTCGACTACTGCAGATTGTCTTCTGTCAGTAGGTCTTGTGACTGTTAGAGCTGGGTATGACTTAGTCTTGTGTCTATCAAGCTTTCAGGTCGTAGGTCATGCTTTATCAGTCAGGCTACTCCTCCCCTTTTCGGAATGGAGTGCCCGAGCTCACTTCTTTGCGTGCAGACTCAGTCTAACGAGGTCGCATGCTTAAGTGACTTGATGGTCGAACAATTTCAGACGTGCTTCAAGCTAGTCTTCTCATTGGTTTTGGACCTCTTGCGGGCTCCTTCGGACTGAACCAATTTCCATGTACAACATAGCCTCCTAACTCGTAACTCGCTCTGCAGGTTGGGAGTTAAAATTCTTCGATTTCTAAATTGTCAACCTCTTCTCAAGACTATCATTCTATCTGCACTAAACCATGTCTCCGGTGTCACATGCCCAGTGGCTATTACTGAGTCAGCTTAGCCTTTTTTGAGGCCATTAATGATGGCAGTTGGGGGAATGGTTATAGATTCTTTGATAAAGACATCCCCGGCCCTATATAAGGAAAACACAATCCCTTCTGCTTCTTCACTCAAGCTATGGAGTTTCCTGATAGACCCCCACCATTTTTGGCATTTTGGCCTTCATTAGAGGCATGTATGGTCTACTACATATGTAACTTGGAAGACTTATCTTCCCTGATAACATGGAAGGATCTAGCATGGATCCCAGACTGTGCCCTCTCGGCTCCGTCGTGAGGTAATTGTTCGATCAACCAAGCTCCTGGGGCTTCCTGGTGTGCTTCTTTCAGGAGGAACAGGTGGTCGAAGATGAAGGGATGTAGCGCTACCACTGATTTTGCAATGGAAGAAGAAAGTTATGGCACACGATCCCTAATAAATTGAGGTGTGGCTCCTCATGGCCAACCTTTCTTCTTAGTCATAGATTTTTCCCTTTGTATTTGGTTTAGTTTGTATTCCAAGCTTTCTGATGTAATCTTGCCTCGTTTAGGCCTTTCAATGAATAAAATTACTTTTCTAAAATTTCTATTTGTTGTTATCATTTTCTTTAGCAAACGTTCTGGTTTGAACTGTCTAAGTGACCTATGCGTAAGCAACCTCAGGCTTAGGCTGATCCTATGGCCAAATTAATAGATAAGTTAATATGCATGGGAATAAGTTTGCATGAGAGCTGCGAAACTAACAAGTAAGCGATCTCATGCTCAGGCCGATCTCGCGGCCAAAAAGATAAGTGCGTATGAGAGCTAACTTAATTAAGTTCACATAAGAGCTATGAAATTAATAAGTGAGTGATCTCGTGCTCGGTCCAATCTCACGGCCAAATAGATAAGTGCACATGAGAGCTGTGACTTAATTGAGTTTGCATAAGAGTTACAAAATTAATAAGTGAGCGATCTTATGCTCAGGCGGATCTCATAGCCAAATAGATAAGTGTGCATGAAAGCTGTAACTTAATTGAGTTCGCATAAGAGCTGTGAAATTAATAAGTGAGCAATTTTTGTGCTCGGGCCGATCTCGTGGGCAAATAAAAGATGACCGATCTTGTGGTCAGGGCGATCTTGTGACCAAATAAGAGGTGACCAATCTTGTGGTCAGGGCAATCTTTTGCCCAAAGGGTGGTCGATCTTGTGGCTGGGGTGATCTTGCGCCCAAAGGGTGGTCGATCTTATGGTTGGGGTGATCTTGTGCCCAAATAAGTGAGTTTGCTTTGAGCGTCTCCATGCCTCAGTGAGCCCACAACTTAACTAGTTAAGTGTTCATCAATTCTTCTCCGAATTGAGCTCCAAGGGGCTTCAATTGAATGAAAGATTAGAGTGCATACGAACTGCAGATGTTGCTAGCATGATAGAAGAAAACTTAGTATTAGTAATTGTATTCAAAATGTTTATACGATTTATAAATAAGTACAAGAGTTGAAAAGATTGTCTTGATAGTAGGGGATAGCTCTCACTCGACGTCCCGTCGGGATGATCCATATTGTTACCTAGAAGGCTGCACAATGTAATCATGCAAATGACCTCTTTTGATGAGATCCTCGATGGCATCTCACAGTGCCCAGCATTCCGAAGTGACATGCCCGAACTTGTTGTGATATGCACAGAATTTTCCCCGGGTGAGTCTGGACTTGCCAGGAGTCTCCAGGGATGGAGGCTTTTCGAAGTCCTCTTTGTCCTTTTCCATTGCAAAGATCTTGTGCTGAGTGTTTGACAAGATGCTATAGGTGCTATGGCGAGTTTGGAATAAGGGTCATTCATCTTTACTCTTTTTGGAGAGCTGACACTCGGGGTTGTCATTTCCATTCCCACAATTATTTCTTTTCTTGCTCAGAGCTAAGCTATTCATTTCGACTTTTTTCGAGCCGAAAGTCTCATCCCACCTGACTTGCTTCGTGGCTCACTTGTAAAATTCACCCAGGTTATCTATTAGGGATTTGTACAAACTTTTGAAAAGATTTCCATCCCTGTGGAGACTCGCCTAAATGGCAGTCAAAATAGCCTCATCTGAGGGCTTCTCGATATTGTTGATTTCACGCCTGAAGCGAACAATGTAGTCTTTCAGCGCTTCCTGCTTGCCCTAGAAGATGGTAGTGAGGTGGCATAAGGGCGTAAGTTGTTTCTTCAATGCTCAGTATTGATTGACAAATTTTTCCTAGCACTCTTCCTAACTACCGATGCTGCGAGTTGGGAGGCTCTTGAACCACATTCAAGGGATTTTGCCCAAAGTGATAGGGAACACGTGACACCTGACCGAGGGGCTACAAGCTTGAAGATCCATCTGGATGTTGAACAAGTCCAGATGGTTATGTAGGTTGTTGTCTCCGTCATACAGCGGGATGGCTGGATTTTTGAGCTTGCATGGAAGGGGTTCCTCCGTGATCTCTCTAGAAAAAGGGGGTCGCTCCTCAAAGCAACCTTGGTCATTTCGAGCTTGAGGGTGCTCTTCCAAAAGCTTGACTCTTTGAAGGGGACCTTCTATCATGACCTCCAAGCCCCCCAGTCCTTGGCTAAGGACTCGATGGTTTAGTTCATTGTCCTGGCCATGTGGATAGCAACGTAAAGTTTGCTCCTGGTTAGCTTCTCCGGAATGTTCAACCTCGAGTACGGTGGTTTCAGCTCACACTTGCACATTCCGAGCCTATGCCTATACTAACAGTGTGACTGTTTTGGTCAACTCTCCCATCATGCACTCAAGATTTTCCTGGCATTGAAGTCAGGTCTATAGTCCATCAATGCCATTAGCAGTAAGAACTAGTTGTACCGAATTGGTTGGAGGGATGCCAGTACTTGCTCTGATGATGGGAGCTGTAGATGAGTCTGTTGTAGAGACATGATTGTCTAGAGTATGGTGTTGTGCATTTGAGGCTCTAGTGGCTCTTCCCTTGGCCATTGTAGTAGGAATGAACCAGAATAGGTGAGATCCCCGCAGACGGTGCCAAAATGTTAATGTCAGATTTTGGTAATGGTTCAAACTCCGGCCAACAGAGGGATTCTTATGGGATCTCTGGCCTACGATCGATTCGAATAAAGTAAAGCAACTAGATAGATAGAAACGAAGGGAAGAGTAGAGAATAAGGAGGCACCGATTTAACATGGTTAGGCCAAATCCAGATAGCGCTGGACCCTACGTCCATGGTAGTGTGTTATTGAGACAATATTTTCACAATGTTTGATCTCTATTTTAGCATAGTTTCAGCATTAAGCCCTCTCTCCCTTTTTTTTTAGTAGATGGGCTCCTTCCTCATATTTATAGAGCGAAGGAGGCTACAAAGGTAAATACATATGTAGTAAATCTATTACATTAGTATTTAATGTACAAGATAAGATATATAAACTTAATCTCCTTTTCGACTATTGCAAATTGTCTTCTATCGGTAGGACTTGTGACTGTTGGAGCTGGGTACAACTTAGTCGTGTGTCTGGTGAGCTTTCAAGTCACAGGTCATGCTTTATTAGCCAGGTTGTTCCTCCCCTTTTCAAAATGGAGCACTCGAGCTCGCTTCTTCGTGTTCGGACTTGGTTTGACGAGGTTGCTTGCTTAAGTGACCTGGTGGCTGAACAATTTTGGACATGCTTCGCGCTGGTCTTTTCATTGGTTTTGGACCTCTTACGAGCTCCTTTGGACAGAACCAATTTCCATATACAACATAAATGATGTTTTTCCAAATAAACTTTTGTATGTTTGATGTTATAGTTGTGAGTGATTCGGCTTCTATCCTTTTGGTAATGTAATTAACCACCACCACCACTACCACATATTTTAACTGACTGGGAGTCATTGGGAACAAATCTAGTAAATCAATTCCCCACTGGTGAAATGGCTAGGGGGAAAGGATGGACATTTGCTTAATAAACGACTGCCTTTGGACCTTTGAAAATTTCTAGCATTTTTTTTTTGTAGTTTCATACTAGTTCCAGAGCTTCTTGTTTCATCTTCAACCAAAAATATGCCAATTGCACAACTTTCAGCACGATCGTTGTTCTTGCTAAATGGGAACCATAGATGCCCTCATGGATTTCTTTCAAAACATAATCAGCTTTACTCGATTGGAGGCATCATAATGATGGTAGGGAAAAACTCTTCTTATACAACTACCTCATCCATAAAGAAGTGTGTCACTCTTTGCTCAACCTTTTTGGCCTCTCTTTTATCTTCCAGCAATTGCCCTTACTCTAAAAACATTAAAATTTGGGTTAACTATGACTCCTCTTGTTTGGCATGCATTACCTCATCTATGTAAGGGGTTTGAAATGTCTCATGGATGATTGTTCTATTATTCACTGCTACCCTGGCACTAACTAATTTAGTTCATGCATCTGCCTACTCATTCTATTCTCTTGGGATCCTTGTGAGTTTAACCTTGAATTCCTTCAACAAGCTTTTCACTACACCCATATACTTTGTTAACATTCATTTTTCCACTTTATAATCTCCCTTGACATGGGTAATTACCAATTAGGAATCGCTCAAGGCTTTCAAAGATCATGCCCCTACTTCTTTTGCCAATTTTAACCTTATAATCAGCGCTTTGTTCTCTACATGGTTGTTTGTTACCTTAAAATCAAACTTTAGTGAATATTCTAGGACCAAATCAATATACCTCTTGTTATACACTAGAAAATGTCCTCGCGCGGACGAGTCCCTGAGTCCCGGAGAGCCCGAGGGTCAGTCCTCGCATCTCAGCAAAGAGCCTTCGGAGGCTCCAAGCAAACAACAGCAAGTACATCAGGCACCAGATCCTGTCCCAACTGCCTCGCCGCGTCATGGTCCAAAGGGCCACGCCTCAGTGGTTACGTGACATAGCGACAACAGGCTCAGACGTTAGGACAACGACCGCGCCCCCTCGCTGCGGCAAACCTAAAATGACTTCCCCGAGAAAGCTCTCGCTTAAGACAACAAAGCATTTTACCTGACACAATGGCAGCTATGAAGCCTACTTGTTGGCCTAAGAAGGCCTGCTTCACAGCCCATTTTCGGAATACAGACCTCTTAGTGTCTTTTCCCATTTAATTGATGTAA
>JANHAO010015295.1:0-14900 GCA_026873985.1 Saraca asoca | reverse complement strand
GCTCCTCAACTAGCTTGTACTTTAGGGCTTTACATTGTGTTTCACCTTGTTTTGTATTCGGAGCTTTCTGATGTAAATGTACCTCGTTGAGGTCTTTTAATGAATAAAATTGCCTTCTGGTATTTTTGGTTTGCTATTTCTGTCTTTGACATGCACACTGTTCAATCGTTCTGAATGGCTTTTATGTCTGAAAAACGGAGTCAGAAACGTGCATGAGTGAATTGTAATTTAATCAGGTTCGCACGAAAGCTGCGAAACACTTAGCGAGCAATCTTGTGCTCGAACGTTCATGAGAGTTGCACTTTGATCTAGTTCGCATGAGAGCTGCGAAACACCTGGTAAAGAGTGACCGATCTTGTGGTCGGGGCAATCTTGTGCCCAAAGGGGTGGCTGATCTTGCGGCTGGGGCTATCTTGTGCCCAAAAGTTTATTTTGGAGCGTCTCCACACCTCAGCGAGCCCTTAGCTCAACTGGATAAGCGAGTTTGTTTTGGAGTGTCTCCACGCCTTAGCGAGCTCTCAGCTCAACTGGTGAGTTATTTTCGAGCGTCTCCACGCCTTAGCAAGCCCTCAGCTCAACTGGTGAGTTATTTTCGTCAATTCTTGTCCGGATCAAGCTCCGGGGGGCCTTTATTAAATAATAGATTGGAGTGCTCGGCCTCTCGCAAAACTCATAACAAGTCGACAGCATGCAGATGACAGGTATTGCTATCACAACAAAAGAAAATGTAATATTAGTAAACATGTACATAATTCTCAGATAAATATAAAAGTCTAGAAAATTATCCTAATAGTAGGGGACCGCTCTCACTCGGCGTTCCGCTGATAGGACCCATGGTATTGCCTGGAAGGCTGCACAACATAGTCATGCAGGTGTCCTCTTTTAATGAGATCTTCGATGGCATCTTGCAATGCCCAACATTCTGAGGTGGTATGCCCGAACTCATTGTGGTACGCACAAAATTTTCCCCGATTCACTCTGGATTTGCCGGGAGTCTTCAGGGGTGGAGGTTTTTCGAAGTCTTCCTTGTCCCTCTCCATTGCGAAGATCTTATCTTGAGCGTCTGACAAGATACTGTAAGTGTTGTGACCAGCCTCGAACAGGGGCCTTTCATCCTTGCCCTTTTTTACGGATTGAAACTCAGGGTTGTCGCTTCCACTTCCGCTGTTGCTTCTTTTTTTGCTCGGGGCCAAATTGCCTGTTTCAATTTTTCACAGACTGAAAATTTCATCCCACCTGATCTACTTTGCAGCCTGCTCATAGAATTCTCCCAGACTGCTCACCGGGGATTTATACAGACTCTTAAACAATTTTTCGTCCCTGTGGAGTCCTGCTGAGATGGCAGCCAGAATAGCCTCATCCGAGGATTTTTCTACATTATTGACTTCGCGCCTGAAGCGAGCGAGATAGTCTTTTAGTGCTTCCTGCTTGCCCTGAAAGATTGTGGCCAGGTGGCATGAGGGCGCGAGTCGCTTCCTCAGCACTTGATATTGATCGACGAATCTTTCCTGACACTTTTCCTAACTGCCGATACTGCGAGCCAGGAGGCTCCTAAACCACGCTCAAGGGACTTTGCTTAAGGTAGCAGGAAAGACATGGCATCTGACCAAAGGACTGCAGGCTTGAAGATCTATCTGGATGTTGAACAGATTCAGATAGTTACATGGGTCGCTGTCTCTATCGTATAGCGGGATGGCTGGGACTTTAAGTTTACTCGGTAGAGGTTCTTTCATGATTTCCCCAAACAGAGGGGTCTGCTCCCCGAAGCATCCTTGGTTATCTTAGGTGCGGGGGTGATCCTCTAAACACTTGACTCTTTGAAGGAGACTTTCTACTATGCTACCTAAGCCCCTCAAGTCCTGACTAGGGATCTGGTGGCTTGGGCCATCATCCTGACTACATGGATGGCGATTCAAGACTTACTCTCGATTGATCTCACTGAAACGTTCAACCTCGGGCATGGCGGGTTCAGCCTGCGCTTGTATATTCTGGGCTTGCACTTGTACCAGCATCGTGACTATTTTAGTCAATTCCTCCATCATATGCTCGAGTCTTTCTTGACGTTGGAGCCATACTTGCGGTTCTTCGATGCTACCAACAGCGAGCACCGGTTGCGCCAGGCTGGCTGGAAGGAGGCCAGTGACTCTCTAATTACAAGAGCAGTGGACGAATCTGTTGTTGAAACATGACCATCCGGGGTTTGGCATTGTACATTCGAGGCCCTAGTAACTCTTCCTCTAGCCATCACAACGAAAGATCAACCAGAATAGGTAGATCCCCATAGACGGCGCCAAAAATATTGACATTGGATTTTGGTTATGCTCCAAACTCCGGACAAAGGATTTATAACTTGAAGGCATCGTAGGTTTTGATGTGGCGAGCATTGCTGTAGTGAGAGGGCGACCTCGAGCGGAGTGGCCGATCACTTGATGACTCAGTCTTATGACTTCTCCGCTAGTCTGTCCCCCGGGACGTGTCTGATCCTCCTCACGGCGTCGTTGTGATGCAACGAGCGAGGCGAGGCTTGGCGCTCGGGATTGCTTTTACTGTCGTTGCTTGCGGGAGCGCGGGGGCTTGGTCATCGCTGTGCTCAAAGGTTCATCCTTGCGAGGCTAATTTCTATACGCAACATATTTTATATTCAATAATTTTATATTATAAATAATATTTATTTTATAAATAATTCAAAAATATTTTATTTTAAAAATAATAGAATTATCAAAAAAAATTTCTAGTAAAAGAATTGAAAAGTTAAATATTGTTTTATTGTTTACTACTATAAGTATAATTTTAGAATATATGAAAGATGTACTAGACAAATGTGTAAAAAAAATTAATCCATAAATGATGGAATGATTTATTTCATTGCTCCAATGATAGAATAAAGATTCTATCATTTGATAGAATGATTATCCCTAAAAAATGAGTATTCTCATTTCATAGTGTGTACTAAATAATCTTTTTTCTCCATTCTTATTTTAATTGCATTCTATTGCATCTAATTAAACTTGCTCTATTGTGTGCTCTTATTACATCAAATAAATGATGACTAATTGTATGTAGAGATGTACATTGGTTGGGTGATCCACCCTTCCCGGTAGGTCCAACCCTAATAAATATAGCTTTTTGGGTTTTTTTTTTAAGGCTTGAATATTGATTAGCCTTTTTTATGACCTGATTAATATTTAGGCTAGACTTTTAATTGAATCAACCACCTGATTTAATTATATACATTAATATAAATATATATTATAAAAACAATAAATCTAATTATTTTTAGAAAAAAATGCTTAATTTTGTATAATTAAAAATCTAATTATCTATTTCAATGTGTATTTTTATGAAAACAAATTTGATTTCTATTTAAAATAATACTAGAAATAAATGTAATCGAACTTTTAGACCAGGATTAAGCTCTTATATAATTTTAATTGGGTTGAATTGGGTCAAACTTATAAAAATAATCGAATTGAACTTGCGTTCAAATTTGCATTTTAATAATTATGTATGAAAATTTTGATCAAATTCTGAAAATTCAACTATACATATATAATTGTATGCACATGAGTCTCATAAAACTAATAAATAATAAATAAGATTCACACCTGACTTCCATCATGTTGTACCTGGAGTATTGAAAGAGTTTCTCATTTAAGTAATGATCACTCAAAATTTGGACTAATAGATTCATCCATTTGGTTTTGTTTATCTACCTTTCTATTTCTATTTATATCATTAACTATAATAAAAAGGAGAACAATTTCAAAGATTCTGGTCAACCTGCTTGCTTCCTTACAAACCTAACCTTGCTTCTTCAACTTATTATCTTCTTTAGTTCCTGCATTTCAATTGATTAACTTTACCGATGAGGACTTAAAAGTGCTAAGGTGCCACTAACTGGGATGACAACAATAACCTGTTTTCTCAGTTAAAAAAAGGCCATACAGATAAGATAAGATAAGATATGTAGAGTAATGATAGATATATGTTCCAGCAGCCGTTAATTTTAATTTGAATATCTATAATTGACATGAGATAATGCAAATTGAATGTGAATGTGAAAACATGTATCTATCACTAACTTAAATAGGTTTAAATTGATAAATACAACTAATCTTTACACTTAAATATACCCACTTCTAAAAAATTGGCACAAGTGGAAAACTAGAATATATTTAAATCAAATTCTACAACCATATACATAGTGTGTTAGTGAGTGAAATTTTTGAAAAAAGACATTAAAATAATTATGC
The DNA here is from genome assembly GCA_026873985.1 of Saraca asoca. Classification (NCBI taxonomy): domain Eukaryota; kingdom Viridiplantae; phylum Streptophyta; class Magnoliopsida; order Fabales; family Fabaceae; genus Saraca; species Saraca asoca. Next base: position 10,647 of record JANHAO010015295.1, on the reverse strand, counting down.
AAAATAAAAAATTTCATTAAAATAATTATACCAGATATTTTTAATTATGTAGGACATTTTTATTTATCGATAGTACAAAAAATTTTACACTAAATATGAATCAAATCAAAATTCATAAATGATTAAAACATTTTTAATATTGAAATTCTTAAATTAGATAAATTGACCCTTTTTTTTTTTACTAATACACGATAATTTCATTAATCCTCAACAGAAAAAAAAGAATGATGAAATACAAAAGATTCAATACAAGGAAGAAGCTATGAAGATGACCTTTATAATAATTGTAAGACACAATAATCCATAACATATATGTAAGAATAATTAATATGTTTGTGTATTTATTATTAATGTGTAATTTGTCATTGGTTAAAACAATGCACATGAAATGTGCAACTCCCACTAGTAACCTATTATACCCATGAATCAATATTTTTATTCCACACCTGGAGTTGAAGAGAAAATTCCAAATCAAAGTGTTAAAAAAATATGAGAAAAATCCTTTAACCTATATTGAGTTTTAATGAAATTATACGAACCTTTTTTCTAATTTTAAAATTTACTCAAATCTTCTTAAAACATAAAAAAATGTTATACTTAAGTTTAAATTTAAAATTTTTTATCAATGAAATAATGAAAAAAGATTATTATAAATTCAAATAAAATAATATAATTGATACTTAGAAAATGACTTTAAAAAAAGAGATATAATAATAATAATAATAATAATAATAATAATAAGTATTTTGTAAGGGAATTGAATGCTTTAAATAGTTATTATAGTCATATGAGAAAAAAAATGAATGAATGAAATAATATATCTATCTAATATAAACTATATATATGTTATTATAGTTCATAAATAACATATAAATGATTTTTTTTTTTTAGTTTAACCAACACATCTCAAAGCTTAGTTAAGTGAGTTTCAAAAGATAAAAGTGATTTATTACCAAGTTGTAAATTATTATAGCATCCATTAATTGTGTATGAGTAAAAAATTGTAGCTTTATTTTTTTTTTCTTCTTCCATCCAGCCAAATGATGTGTTTTTGGTGCGTTGAGTTTAGTTGCTCCTTTTAGTAGAAAAAACGGCAGCAGTACTCAGCATTCCAGCCTCTCCCACTAACCAGCAAAGCACTTTCTGTCCAGCGAAGATCTCGTGGTTGATTGTTGGTTGTTCACCTTTTCGCTGTTACGTCACGCCGCCTCGCTGCCATCAGAGTTCGCTATTGCGCCGCCAAGAAGCCAGTTGAGCGACCAATTCCGACCGTAACTCGGAAGAAGCTACTGCTCTTTCGGGTCTTGCAGCTTGGCACGTGTTAGCTGTGGTCCCAGCTCCTTTGGGGCTCCATTTTCTACTCCATAGAGATAGAAAAATTGCTATCCTACATTTAATTACTATCTACTTTGAAAACCCCTAGAAATTTCAAGATTGCTGTTGCAGCTCTAAACCACTGAATTTTTTTAAACTGCCATTGAATTTTCAATTGTCGTGTGAGATCGGTAATATTTGAGAAGTTTGAAGCCAAATTTGACTTAATTAAAGGGCTTTAGATTGGGTTCCGACTTCTTGACTTTTGACGGCTTGCACCTTTGGGGTCCACTTGTGGAATTAGCAAGTGATGGTGGAGTGACATCTTCAATGGGAAAGCTCAACCTCAAGAAAAGTACCCTTTAAAGTGAGTGAATAGTTTGTTTCTAAAAACTGTCATATTGATTAAATATGATTCTTTAATTTGATTGTGTTATGAATCCTTGCGTGAAAAAGGTTGCATTGCTACTTGAAACTTGTTATTTATATATATTTAGAATTTAGTTTTATGACATTTCAAATAAGTGATTTGTTCCCAAGAATTTCGTCTTATGAAAATTGAGTGCTTAGCCTTACTTGGCCGTGTACCCTCGTTGAATTCAAGTATGGGTTTGACTCCTCTTCTCTTGAGTAAGAATTAATTAGTTATGTTGAAATCTTGAATACATGCGTTGATGTCTCTAGGCCAATGAAACCATGACCTTTCGATTGATTGAAATCACAAGTTTATTTGATTATTATTAGTTGCTAAGTGTGTTGAATGCGTGCTCTAAGTTATGCCAATGATGTATTGTGCTATGGTTGAGCATTGTTGCAAATACATGTGTGTTTTGTGTGTTAATTTATATAGTCAATGAACATAGTAAGTGATATGTGCATGGAGGTGCAACCTTAAATAAATATGGATCCTTAGCAAAATTCTTCAAGAAATCTATAAACACTTTGAAAATTACAATTATATAATTATTAACATGATGGAGAGACAAGGAGACATGAGAGAGAAATGAAAATTAATGTATTTTAATAAATAATTGCTTAAAAAAGATTACCTAGGATCCTTGTTGAAAAAGAAAAGAAGAGTTTCTTTCCTAATAGGTGTTATTGAATTGGCCAATTCATATGTGTTTTTACTTTCTTGATTATAGGTTAGTTGAGTTAGCTTATGTCAATTCATAGTTATTTTTGCTTTCTTGATTATTGATTAGTTGAGTTGGTTTATGCTAATTCATAATTATTCATGCTTTCTTGATTAATGGTTAGTGAACTTGGTTCATGTCAATTCACAATTGAATAGTTGGTTTATGTCAATCCATGTTCATCAACGATTTGATTGATGATGAGTTGAGTTAGCTTAGGCAAATTCATGTTGGTTCTTGTTTCTTTGGTTAATGGAGATTTGAGATCGTTTATGTCAATTAGTGTCTATTATTCATTGTGGACAATTGGTTATTTGAAAGAGTTATGTGAACCGATATTTGTTTGTGCTCCGTGAATGATGGGTTGAATAAGTTGACTTGTGTGAGAATTGTGTTCCCCATTTTTTCTCAAACTTGCAAATATGTCAATGCTCAGTAAGCAACCCATAGGTATTCTTGTTGAATTGATATATTTACCTTAAGTAAAGCAAATTATTTCTAGATTAATTATGGGAAGGAATGAACGATTCATTTATTGAATTTGTTAAAAATTTATTATGTTTTTATCTTAAAAATTATTTTCAGAGTCCTAAGTCGCATCACTGTAATAGTGTGACCGCCAACAAATTGCAAGCATATTACTTGATGGTTATACAGAGATTGAAGACAAATTGACCTGAAATATTATTTTGATAGTTAAAAATTGCATATGTATATATGAATTTTATGTTAATCAATTTGTGCATAGTGTTGGTCTAGTTATATGTTGACTATGGAGTTGTGTTGAGAACATTTGAATATTAAACAAAAAACGTGTGACTCCAAAAATATTAAAAACAAAACAAAAGAATTTCTGTGAAATTTTTGTAAAAAAAATATTATAAATATTTATAAAAGTAGTATTTTCTTGAAATGTTATGAAACCAGCTTCTTTTAAATTTATATTGCATTTTCTATCAGTTTATGTAGTTTATATATATATTTCTACTTAAGTAGAAGTAGAGAGAGTCATTTAAAGAGACGAGGAGTGTATTTGCTTTGTGAGGCTTGGGAAGTATCTTCTCACACCAATTATGCTTCAAATTGAGATATAAAAAAAAAAATTTAAATATTTTATAATTAAAGATATATTTTGATTAATAATTAAAAAATAATATATTTACATTTGAATTTAATTTTTTATCAATCATATTTTAATCATTTAAATTTAATTAATTCATATCTTTGATTACAAATTAATTAAAATATCTCATATTATTAAATTTAAATTATATAATTATTTTTTCATACTATTTATTAATAAAATTTTATATTTAAGTTTAAATATAATATTATTTTTTATTTTAAAAGAGATATAAATAGATTTTAAAATTAAAAAACTCACGTAATTTCATTCAAAGTTAATCATCTAACCAATTTTTCTTTAAAAACATGGTGGCAAAGGGTCCCACTAGTCCCAACATCATTTAATTAAATTCTCGATTACCGTGATTGGTTACGGGCTTTTGGCTTCGACAACTAGCATGTACATGTTACGTCTATATATGATCTTGTTCTCTCGCCCATGAACATGTATATTTTTCTGGCTTGTTGGTAAGACGGGTATTCTAAAACCAATAAGTTCTGCGTTGGAGGCTACGAGAGAGAGAGAGAGAAACCTATATTTTGATACTTGATTTTAGCTTTTTCCTTTGACTTATCACTACGAAAAATGGTGGATTTTGCATCAACATCTTGATTTTGTTGACAATTGTATGTTTTTTGAAACCAAAAATTTTTTGTTGCAAAATGTGAGGAGAAATATAGCATTTACAACAATAGCTTATTATTGTTGCAAAATTAAAATGATTTTGCAACAAAAAAATTGTTTTTGATGCAAAATCTATAATTGGTATATGTATTTCACATGTTATCTGAAGGTATTACTACATAGAAAATTATAGAGACCCAAGTTTGTAATACCTTAAAAAAAAGAAAATATTTTTTAGAGGGATCAAAGTGAAGCTTTAAAATTTTTTGTTGGGGTTGTAATGTGATTTTTCATTTTTCTAGAAGGAATTTTTTGAAGTCTCTGCTAAGTCAATGGGGAAAATTGAAATTTCCCCCATTTTAGTTTATGCTATAACTTTCCCAGTAGCTTCTTTCTCCTTCTCCTCCCGCATTGCTCCCTTGCTCTTATGAACACCTCTGATGCCAGCCAACCATCATTTCTTCTTCAGCTCTTCGCCAATCGATGTGATTCGACCACCGATCTTCCTCTGGTCACCTCTCTGACATCTTTTCTCCTTCGGCTCAGCTCAATGGTGTATTCCTTCATTTTCTCCAGTGTCTCGGCCAAACCATAAGCAGGCTTGCCAGCGGCAATTTAAGTCAAACTGAGCTGCCTACAGCCACTTTGGATCCTAGCGAGTATTCCTAAAGTAAAAAATTTATTTATAAGAAATTTACATTAAATTTTTAAGTAGATATAGCTTGAAACCCTTACCTTCAAAGCTGAAGAAAGTGAGGCGGTTGCAAACAATATATATTTATTTTAATTTTCTTTAACAAAGTGAGGTGCTACTTTAGTTCATGTCTCCAATAACCCAAAATTTCTACAAAAAAACATTTCCTAGGTGATTGCCTCTTTGTCACAATGGGTTCTCTATTTTTTTCTTGTAATTTTAATTGAAATGACATAAAACGCTCAAACTAAAACTGTGTTTCACCTATTTGTTATAAATTTTTGTGGCCCCTTTTTTGGCTAAAGTTTTTATATTTAATTCAAAAGGGGGAGTCTTGTCATTATGCAAGTGGATAGTTTAAAGTAGTGCTCAAAGTCCTATGATGGAGTAAATAGGGTTTAGGAGGTTTATAGTTCCTAATGAGAAAATTTTAGCCTGAAATGGAGGAAGTGAAATATTGTAGTGTGTCTTTTAGTATTTGTCTATTATGCTTGAGAAGAATAGACAAATTGAAGAACAAGTTCTTACTAAGTTTGTTCTATAAGATTTATGTTCTTTCTTCGCTTTTTCTTTAATCTTTGTCAATGTGTGAACTCCTACAACTAGACATGCATGGAATATCGACACATATATTGTCAATTTCAGTTCATAAGTAGTAAAGCCAGTATATTAAAGATTAATTTTATTCAAATTTTATATGCTTTCCTTTACACTGTCCCTTTGGGAAACATGATTCCAATGTTGGTGTTAAATTTATAAATCCTGATAGCACTAACAAGTTATATCTTGTGCCATATAGATTACCATAAGTAGGACATATGAGAAAGAAAGCTACCAAGAAAAATTGGAGGAACCTTGTGTCCCTAATTGCTTTGTTATTTAGCCAGTAGACAAGTGAAGCTACATTTAGATTTTGACTTGGGATGTCTTTGTTTGCAAGTGAATGGTATTGTGTCTGTGTACACACACATATATATACATACACATTGCTTCTCCCATGTGTTTGTTGCTCTAGAAATTCATAATTAAGCATCATGCATTTAAATGTAGAGTATAAACATTTGCTTATGATCAAATTGATGAATTTAATTATATGATGCACTTCAAATGGCAACAAGTGAACAATTTTGGATCATCTAGAAACCTCATGTAAATGATTGACATCTATGTAATTGTTGATAACATTGTTAGAGATTGTTAGCCTTGCTTTCATGTCTTTTTCAGTTTTGATGTTGAAAAATAATTTTAATTAATGTCACAATCTGTTCCAATAGTTGTTCATTTTGCAGATTCAAGGTTGATCAAGTGACATTTAAGAGATCAAGAGATCCAACATTAGTCTTAGTGTTTTTATTGATTTTTCTAAGATCTTTTATAAGTGTGTTCTAATCAGATTTAATTCAAATAAGTTTCTAAAAAAAGTTAAAATGAGGTAGAAATAAATTAAGTAAAATGAGTTAAGATCAAATATTTTTTAACTATGTTTTCAAACACATTTTCACAAGTTGAATTTTTATAAAAACTATTTTTTATTGTGTGAATCGATTCATAAATCAATTCATACTAAAAATCTTGTCAAATGTACTTGAATCGATTCAACAATTGATTCATGAAGGAATGTTCTCAAAAATCTTTTACTGAAAGTTAGAAAATATTCTGAATTGATTAGGTAATCGACTCTTGATCTTTTTACATAACAGACTAAATTAATTCATGCATCAATTCGATTCTTCATGATCTTCATAAGCAAATTAATTCACAAATCGATTAATTAGTTGCTAATTGCTCTGAATCGATTTATGAATCAATTCACAGCTTAAAAGTTAGTTACTTTTCAAAAGTCAATTATCACACTATAAATAGCATCCACTCTCATTTCAATAGAACAATTTTTCATATCAGTCTCTCACAATTTCAAGTGCGAAAATAGAGAGAAAAACATGAGCTAAAACAGATTCATCTCTACCTCTTCGAACATTAATTGATTAATCTATCATTAAGTTCTGAATTATCAATTACATCAGTGACTCTAATTAACTCTTGATTATCCAATAGAGTTTCTTTAATAAAGCTTGTAAACCAGAATCCAATCTCCAAATCTAAAATAGTATATATTTTCAAAAAAGGCAAGATCATTTTTGTATTACTTTTTAGGACCAATAGTTGGTATCAGAGTTTTGGGTCTTGATACTCTTTTACTTTTAAAGAGATTATGGATTCTAACTTTACATTGTTACCTAAATGTCTTCCCTTAAACAAGCCCTCTAGTTTTAATGGATATCACTATACCTATTGGCAATAGAAAATCAGAGATTTTATTAAAGCCATTGATATAGACATGTGGGAAATTGTTGAAGAAGGTTATGAACATCCAAAAATATTGATTAACAGTATTCCATAGCCAAAGCCAAAATCCCTTCGGATTGAAGAGGAAAGGAAGAAACATTTCCTAGTCTCCAAAGTCAAATGGATTATTTCAAATTTACTATCACCTAATGAAGATGAAAGGATATCTAACTGTACTACTGCTAAATAAATTTAGGTCACTTTATAAGTAGCATATGTTCACACTACACAGGTTAAAACATCTAAAGTGCATGTATTAGTTTCTCGGTATGAAATGTTTAAAATGGAAGAAGGTGAATCTATCAAGGACCTTATCAAAAGATTCACTGCTATTACTAACCATCTTTTGTTACTTGGTAGAATATTTGACAATGTAGACTTAGTGCACAAATTCTGAGCTCTCTAATTGAGGAATGATAGCCAAAGGTGACAGCCATTAAAGAATCACATAAGATGGGGATGCCAACAATTCCAGAGCTTTATGGAAATTTGGAAGAGTATGAACTAAAGTTGAAGAGATATAAAAAGAATGGTGATGACAAAAAGAAGAAAACCTCGACACTTAAGACTACAAAATCATTTGAATCTAATGATAAAGAATCAAGTAGTGATGAAGCGGCAAATGCAAAATATCAAATAACCTTACTGAGCAAAAAGCTGTAGAAATTGCTTAGAGAAAAGAGGAATAAAGAAAAGAGAAAAGTTATTCCACAAAGAAGGAATCAAAACAAGATTGAACAAGCAAGTTCTTCTTATACCTCCGCATACTTTGAACAAGAAACCTAGTCATTTTAAACTTGATTGCCCAGTATTCTTGAAGAAACAACTGAAAATTGAAAGAAAGAAAAGAAAGCCAACCTTGAAGAAAGGAAATCTAGCTATTTAGGATGATGAGCAAGCTGATTCTCATGAAGAAAAAGAAGAAGGAATAGAAAAAGAAGCACTACTATGCCTTATGGCTCAAGAGGATGAAGACCATAAGGTATTTAAATCTTTTTTTTACACTAGTAATGATGAATCTAATTCTAATGAAAACGATAACGGTAATGATGAAACTGATGATCTATATAAAGAGTTCTATGTTTTATTGAAAAAGGCTAAGAAAGATTTAAAGCATGCTAAAGTAGAAAAAGAAACCTTGCTTGAGAAAATTCAACAGATTGAAAAAAAGAAAAATGATTTGTATGATTTAGCTAAAAAACCATTGAGTGAAAGTAAAGTGTGTGATCATTGTGAAATTTACAGATCCAAAATAGACACATTGATGAAAGCTTTACATGGTTTTATAAATAGTAAGAGGAGATTGAATAATATGTTGTGTGTTATATATTGAAAAACGGCTCTGCGAGGACGAGTCCGCGGCGAAAGCAAAAGCGAATCCTCGCGAGAAACCCTTCACTACAAACAGTAATGACAAGCGCTCGCTTAGCCATGATCCGGAGACTACCCCCCGGCAATAGCACGACTCGGCCAGCAATGTGTTTAAAGATTAACCTCGCGGCCGCTATACCCACACCCGTCTCCAAGCGACTCTCGCGACTACTCCAAAATTGTGAAAGCCCTCACTAGGGACAACAAAGTATCTTGCCTGACACAATGACGGATGCAGACCTACATGTCGGCCTAGAGAGAACTACTCCCGCAGCCTATAATTAGATAGGGTCTCTTCACCGTGTATGCTTATTTATTTGATGTGACACAACTGTAGCTTGTAATTAATAACTAGAGCCCATCCTACCTCTATAAATAGGATGATATTGTTAGTAAGAGGGGGGTTGGAGAAAATGATTCTGAACAATCGTAATGGAAAAACTCTCTACCGTGGACGTAGGGTCCGGTAAATCTAGATTTAGCCGAACCACATAAAAATCTTATGCCTTCTCCCTTGTCTTTTCTCTTGCTCACTCAGTTGATCAATCGACATACACACACTAATCTAGAACAGGTCCGGGATCCCAAAGAATCCCCTGTTGGCCGGATTTTGGAGTTCTGACCAAAATCCGACGTCAACATCTTAGCGCCGTCTGTGGGGATCCCACTTGTTCTAGCAGATTCCTAGTTTCCATGACTAAAGGAAGAGTTACCAGGGCCTCCAGTGCACGGTGCCGGACACCCGACGGCCACATTTCAGCTGCAAGTTCATCCATCACCCCTGTGGCAAGAGTAGCCCCTGACTGCCCCTAACTGGATTCAGTGCAACCGGTCCTTGCTGCCAATGGCACCGAAGGTTCTCAGGCTTAGCATCAGCGTCAAGAAAGACTCAAGTATATGATAGGGGAACTAACTAAAACGGTCTCGCTGTTGGTACATGCACAGACCTAGAATGTGCAAATGCAGGCTGAACCCATTATCCCCCGAAGCAGAGCGCTCTGACGAAATGAACCAGGAGCAGGAGCTGTATCATCACCTACGCAACCAGCATGACGGGACGAGCTGCCAGAACCCTGGTCGAGAATCGGGGGTCTTAGGTACCTTGGTGGAAAACCTCCTTTGGAGAGTCAGGCACTTGGAAGACTCCCCTCGGGCACGAAATGATCAAAAGCATCTCGAAGAACAAACCCATTTTTATGAGGAAATTATAAGAAAGACTTTGCCGTATAAGCTAAAGGTCTCGGCTATTCCACTGTATGATGGGGAGACAGACCCATGCAGCCATCTAGACTCGTTCAATATCCAGATGGACCTTCAAGCTTGTGGCTTTTTGGTCAAGTGTCGTGTTTTCCCTGCTACTCTGGGAGAGATGCCCCGTGTATGGTTCAAGAGTCTCCCAGCTTATAGTATTGGCGGCTGGGGAGAGTGTCAGCAAAAGTTTGTGCACAAGTATCAGGCACTGAGAAAGTAGCTTGCGCCCCCGTGCCATCTTGCTACCATCTTCCAGGGCAGGCAGGAGGCGCTAAAGGATTACCTTACTCGCTTTAGGAGCGAGGCTAGCAATGTTGAAAAGACCTCGGACGAAGCCATCCTGACCGCCATCTCCACGAGACTCCACAGGGATGGAAAATTATTTAAAAGCCTGTACAAATACCTAGTGAGACCCTGGGAGAGTTTTATGAGCAAGCCACGAAGCAAATCAGGTGGGACGAAAATCTCGGCCCACGGGGCCCCAAGGCAAGAAGCTCAGTGTTGAGTAAGAAAAGTGGCAACTGTGAAGGCGGGAACAATAACCCCGAGCATCGTCCCATGAAGAAAGGAAAGAGTGAGGGACCCTCATTCTAGGCCCGGCACAACACTTATAGCATTTTGTCATATGCTCAAGACAAAATTTTTGCAATAGAGAGGAATCGGGAAGATTTCGGATAACCCCTACCTTTAAGAACACCTGGCAGATCCAGAATCAATCGAGGAAAGTTCTGCGCGTACCATAACAAGTTCGGGCATGCCACCTCGGAGTGCTGGGCACTACGAGA
>JANHAO010015294.1:0-14901 GCA_026873985.1 Saraca asoca | reverse complement strand
AACAATGGAAGAAGAAGTCTATATTCTTCTAACTTCCATATTGGGAGACTAATATGTTGCATCACAATCTTGATGTCATGCACATTGAGAAAAATATGTGCGACAATCTCGTCTACACATTATTGAATAAGACCAAGAGGACAAAAGATCATCTTAATGCTCAGAAAGACCTTAAGACAATGGGTATAAGAAGGGACCTGTGGCCTGACAACGAAGGAAAATACCAACCAGCTCTGTTTATAATGACAAACACAATGAAAGATGCACTCTTTAGAGGATTGAAGAATGTGAAGATGCCATATGGATATTCAAGCAACATTTCTAGGTGCATTGACGTCAAACAATGCAAGTTGATTAGGTTGAAAAGCCATGCTTGTCATGTACTTATAGAGTAATTACTACCCCTTACAATACGTAATGTGTTGCCTGACCAATTGACTACAGTGTTGGTTGAGCTCAGGTTATTTTTTAAACAAATATGCAGTAGAACCTTCAACCTTGCTAATCTCAAAAATGTCTAGCATCAAATAGTTCTTATGCTTTGTCATTTGGAGATGTTGTTCCCCTCATCATTCTTTACTATTATGGTTCATTTGTGCGTTCATTTAGTTTATGAACTTCGTTTGGGAGGTCCAGTATAATATCGATGGATATACCCTATTGAGAGGTAATTCTTCATATGTCCATTTAATTATGACATGGGTGTCAACTTGTTTTCTTTGCTAATGACATCTTCCTTTATGTAGATATTTGGGACATATAAAGTCTTACGTTCATAATAGGGCTCAACCAGAAGGTTCCATTGCTGAAGGGTACATATCCGAAGAGTGTCTCACATTCTATTCGAGATACTTACAGGGAATTAAGACAAGGTTCAATCGACTCGGATGCATGAATGATAAACTAATTGATATTCAATGTGATGACCTAAACCCTAATATCTTTCCTAATATAGGTAGACCGATGGGTAGTGACTCTAATTTCACGCTGACACATATGGAGATGAGACAAGCACATCGATATGTTCTATTAATTGCAAAGAGGTTGATCCATTTATGAAGTAAGTATTCATATAAATGTCCATATTAAACTATATATCTTTCATCCTATATATTTATGGCGCAAGTATTCACATATATATGCGATGACCTTATAGAGAATTTATGTTGTATGTTAAGAGAAAAACAAGGAGTCGAACACGTTCCTCTGCTGAATTGCAGAAGAGAGTCAACAAGGATTTTGCTGAGTGGCTCTCTAGACGGGTGAGAATTAAAAGATATTTAATTTAGAATTCAATTTTATAGGTATAACTTGGGAAGATAATTTTCATTTTATAGGTTTTCATGAATGACGTGGCTTGCATCGTGTCAAATGATCTGAAGTAACTAGCCCAAGGACCTCTACCCAATGCTAGAAGTTTCTTAGCTTTCAATATTAATGGATTTAAGTTTCAGACAATGGCTTGGGAAAATGGATTGAAAACCCAAAATTCTGGAGTTTTCATGACTTCTACAACTAGTTGTGTGTCTAGCCATCAAGATGTCAATGAATAGGATATTGTTCTTCTATATTATGGGAAGTTGGTAGATATTATCAAGCTCAATTACTATGGAAGATATGTCACTCTCTTTAAATGTATGTGGGCTAACACCACTACTAATAGAGGTTTCAGAAAAGATGCTTGGGGCTTTTATATAGTTAATTTCAATAGATTGATTTACACCGGTGAACGAGAAGAATATGAGCCTTTCATATATGCTTCACAAGCTCAGATGGCTTATTTTGTAGAGGACCAGACCTCTCTAGTGTGGAATGTTATTGTTCATCTTAGGCCAAGAGACGTATATGACATGGGTGAATTTGATGATGATGATATGTGCGAGCATGAACTGTTTACTGAACAAGAGCTAAGCAATTTTTTTGAGAATGATGACAAGAATATTCAATTGACAAGGAAAGAGGAGGATGATCATATGGAAGGCCTTAATCTGGTACCCAGTGTCAAGGAAGATGACGCTTTATCAGAGTAGCCTTCCTTTGAAATACCTTCTTTTTTTTTCTTTTTTTTTTTTTGCTGCCAACAGGTATTTATGTGTATTTGTTGTGTATTTGTTTGTTGCTAAATATGTTTTTGTTGTGCATTTGTTTCTGCCAACAGGTATTTATATGTATTTGTTATCTATTTGTTTGCTACCAAATATGTTTTTGTTGTGCATTTGTTTACTGCCAATAGATATTTATGTGTATTTGTTGTATATTTATTTGTTGCCAAATATGTTTTTGTTATGCATTTGTTTGTTGCCAATAGGTATTTGATTATTGTGTATTTATTTGCTACCAAATATGTTTTTGTTGTGCATTTGTTCGTTGCCAACAAGTATTTGATTATTGTGTATTTGTTTGTTACCAAATATGTTTTTGTTGTGTATTTGTTTACTGCTAATAGGTAGTTATGTGTATTTGTTGTGTATTTATTTGCTGCCAATAGGTATTTATGTGTATTTGTTTGCTACCAAATATATTTTTGTTGTGTATTTATTTGCTGCCAACAAGTATTTATGTGTATTTGTTTGTTGCCAAATATGTTTTTGTTGTGCATTTGTTTGCTGCCAACCGGTATTTGATTGTTATGTATTTGTTTGCTACCAAATATATTTTTATTGTGTATTTGTTTGCTATCAATAAGTACTTATGTGTATTTGTTGTGTATTTATTTGCTGTCAAATATATTTTTGTTGTACATTTGTTTGCTGCCAACAAGTATTTGATTGTTGTGTATTTGTTTATTACCAAATATATTTTTGTTGTGTATTTGTTTGCTGCCAATAGGTATTTATGTGTATTTGTTGTGCATATGTTTGTTGCTAATAGGTATTTCATTGTTGTGTATTTGTTTGCTGCCAAATGTGTAAAACTTCGGTCACCCCATTTGTTTGGTCACCCATCTGCCAAATACTATGTGTATTTGTTGTGTATTTATTTATTTGTTATGTATATGTTTGTTGCCAAATATGTTGCATTTGTTTGGTGCCAACAGGTATTTCATTGTTGTGTATTTGTTTACTGCCAAATGCGTAAAACTTTAAAGGCATGTGTGGTGAAATCGAGACCTTTTGATTCCTTAAACTGGATCTTTAAAAAAATTCTCATATTTCTCATATTTGTTTTTGCATGATTTAATTAACTATATAGAATTTTTTTGTTCTTTTCAGGATCGGGTTGATATTAATTTGTCAGATCAGTTTTCACCTGCACATGCAAGAAGATCTTCTGGCGGGAGCAATCAATATAGAAATGCCACCGATCTTAGCCAATCTCCTTAAGTTTTGTTGCATTTTTTGGCTTTAAAAAGTTTTTGACTAAAACATAATATAAAAATATATTTTTCTTGTATTATGAATTTGCTTTTATATTTTACAGGAATAATTAGTATCAATAAATAATGGAAATATAAGAATACAATGATTTGAAATTTTTTTAAAAAATAACAAAAAAATTTAGCGACGATTAGTAAATCGCCGCTAATTTTAAACTAGCTTAAATATAGCAACGGTTAACCAACCGCCACTAAATTGAATACGCTACATCAACAAAGATCATGGCAGCACAATCAACCGTCGCTAAATTTTATTAACAGAACATTGTGACGGTTCATGTAACCGCTGCTAAATTAATCTCATATTTTACACTTTCCAGTGGTTTGTTTTAACTGCTGCTAATGTTGATTCGACGGTGTATTTACTAGCGGTTATCGTAACCATCCTATATTACTCAGCGGCGCTTAAAACCGTCACTATATACACTATATAACCGCCGTTAAATTATATCATTTTTTATAGTGGATAATGAGGACAAAGTCACTTAAGGAACATTGCTCTCTGAAAAGGATTTTAACCACACTGTATTTTCTATTTAATTTTCCGTTTTGTTATATAATCTTAATCATGATTTTTATGAGCTCTCCACCTTCTTCTCCCACGAATATTTTTCACCAACAGAATATCAATGAGATCATTGGGATGAACATGAAATGGAGATTCTAGTAACTTCATCGCAATACCTGCCCAACACCATTATTCATAGACAATTAATCATTGGTATCAATAAATTTGTTCTGCACCTTGTGCAAGGCATAGATAACCTAGAAATCTTTCTCTTTGATTATGTATTTTGATTTTCTAAACAAATCTATAGATCAGGCAAACGAAAAAAAAAATGTGAACAAAATAATTTTCGTTTTAATTTTGAGAATACGTATTGATAAATCTGAACATATACTAAAACATTATTCATATCCATAGACTGAAATGTTATTAAAATAAGAAACTTCATATGTCTAAATTAAGTTCTTATATATCTCCTAATTTATTACTTCAATCTGTGTGTATTGTTGAAGGACCATAATCTTCATATTCTATTAATGTGTGACCATATGTGGGGAAAAAATAGATGCATAGTCTTTTGCATACAAACTATGAATTATTGCCTGAGAATTTAAGTTTCACTCCATCTGAAAATTTCTCATTTATTTTCCATATAAAATTACACTAACATAATCATTAATGCAGATGAGAATGCTGCCTTTTTCTTCATACTTAATATCAACTAGTGTTGTTTGCATAATGAGACAGTCTTACACAGTAAACAAAATTGTATGAAATTTATTGGTTATTTCATGAAATAGCTACAATAGTACTACGGTACACAATCAAATTTCACAATTTCGATTGACAATCACATTCAACTTCATTATAGCTTTAAAGGCTGTTAAATCTAAATTATGTGGCCTAAAAAATTAATTATAGTTGTCTAAATAGTCAAACTTAAATTTCCCCCACTTAAATGGCCTCATGCCCAGGATCTGCATCAGTCAAAGCATACAACTGATGAGTATTCTAATACAATTTATCAAATCTCGAGACTAATGGGTATAATATAAATATTAAACCTAAATCATGTGAATTAAAAAACTAATTAAAGTTGTTTTAATCAAGCTTGATGTTTATGTACCACAATTAAGTCTCAAATCTAACCAGTAGCTTGCAGGACTTAATTGTATATATTACTCCACAAAATAAGGTTTAGAGACACTCATTAGCAAAGTTAGCCTTTTCCACCTTAGCTTGCTGACATTATGTAAATTAATGTCCTTTTCTTAGAGATTTCTTGTCTTTTAGAGCATTGGGCTTGTGGGAATTATAGCTTCTTAACGGTCTGGTACTTATTACTTCGGGCCATAAATGTAGGTCCACGTACCACATTTAAGAGTTTGACTAATTCAGGCCCGTCCCAATCTAAGTACGTTATCTTCTTTTTGACAAAAACTTTTTAATTCTTTACTAATTTCACTTATATCAATTTGATTTCTTACAAATATTTTGCATTAATTTCGTTACTTATAAATAATAAATTATTTAATTTAATCCCTCAGTCAATATTTCTATTAATAGTTTAATGGTTAGATAAATAAAAGGATTAAAATAAAATATAAATAATATGTAAAAGATAAAATTGATACTAAAAATTTATAAGGGCCAAATCGATATAACTTACATTTGTGAAGAGCTTAAAACAAAAAAAAATTAAAGGTAAATTAATTTATAATAATTTAAATATGTATTTTTGTGTATATATTAGTACACAAATAAAATTTTTGAATTTACAACTGGTTATTAAAAAATTGCAAATATATATATAAATATATATTGAAAATTAATATTTAAATTATATATATTTATAAAATTTACAAGTCACATTTTAAAGGTGTATGGTAACAAAATCCTTAATTAAATGACTACAAGATAAATTAAGTTTGTAAGAATTAGAGGTAACAATATCCTTAATTAAATTACTACAGGATAAATTCAATTTGGAAGAACTATAATTTCCTATTAATAATAATAATAATAATAATAATTATTATTATTATTATTATTATTATTATTATTATTAGATAAAAGTGAAAGCGTTATATTTTTTAAGTAATTTTTTCAATTTTTTGAAAATCCTTTTAAGTGAAAGTTGAATAACTTGAAACAAATATTCATATAAATCATAATTTTAGGCTGTCATCCTATGTTATATGTATAACAAAAAGAAAAATTAAAGTAAATTAATTTATAATAATTTAAATATTAATTTTCAAAGTATATTTGTAAATATATATATTTGTAATTTTTCAATAGCTCATTGTAACTCAAAAATTTTACTTGTGGGCCAATACATACGTAAAAATGCATATTTAAAATTTTATTGCAAATCAATACTTAAATTATTGTAGATTAATTTTTCTTTTTATTTGTAGTAGGTGAATTTATCTAAAAGCTAAATACATATTTTAGTCCATCGCAAATGTAGGTTATATCATTTAGCCTCTCATAAATTTTTAATATCAATTTCATCCCTTATATATTATTTGTCTATTATTTTAGTCTATCTATTTATCTAGTCATTAATTTATTAACAAAAATATTAACAAAAGAATCAAATTAATCAATTTATTATATATAAGGGACAAAATTGATATAATTAAAATTAGTAAGAGATCAAAATAAAACTTTTGTTACTTATTTTTTTTCCCACCGATTTCAAACTAATCCTCAGCAAAATTAATTAAATCCTAAACCAATCCAATAAATCTAACCCATTTTAATAGATCTAATGGTCAATGGATAATAGCATTCTCTTGTCCATTTGCCTACCTATTATCATATGCCTTTTCTTTTATATTTTACATAGAAGAATGTGAATACTGACATTACTTCTGAATAAAATAAAAGTTTTATAAAAGAAATTGAAAGAAATAAGATAATTAATATATTTTAAGCTTAACTGTAAATTACGTTTTTTCCATAACTACATTTTCACATATTTTTATATCAAATATCATTAATGATATTTGATTAAAAAAAATGTACTTCAGTGTAAGAATTGACTTCCTCCTCAAATATCTTTGTTTAAGAAAAAAAAAATTGCCAGGCTGGTTTCTTGCGGCTTGATGTTGTCTGGAGTGTTGTTGGAAGCTCGGGTGGTGCTCTGGGCAAAGCCATATGGATGTCTACCCAACCACCTTCACTAAAATTATTTTCATTTTGTTAATTAGAGACTTTGAATTGGATCCATGGGTCAATGATTAATGGGCTGCTGCTGTTTCCACGAACAATGAAGAGCTTGGTGCCCTAAATACCAAACAACAAGACTGAGTTTATATTCAATCCAAGTCAACTATAAACATATATATTAAACAAATTTTCAGTAAATGACGTGCCGAACACTGAATCCATACCTTCTAGGGCATTTTTTTTAATTTTTATATGTTTATTTAATCATAGTACTTGTAATTTTGATATGATCTGATCTATGGAGGTGGCGTGTTTGATGGTGCTATAGAAACCATTTAACCAAAATTTTGAGCTTCTTGATTCCAATTTGCACCTCAATCTGAGAATGTGGGTTTCCAACCTGTCACGCAGAATTCATATATCTGAAGATCAATTGTATAACTTTAAGAGCAACACAAGTCAATAATATAAGAAAAGAACACTTAACGTGTTATTATGTGTAGAGAAACGCTTAGTCTGGGATCTGGAAAAGATGATGAATGGGAGGAAAACAAGTTATGATTTCTTACAAGATAGAGCTATGCCAGCATGCTTTTAGATGGCAATTACAGTATTCTAGTTGTGGTTACATTGTCAAAATCATGATTATGATGAAAAAAAGAAAGTAACATGACATTAATATCACATAATATTTGAGTTACAGGCTGTAATTTAGAATTATATGATTATATCCAAAGAATAAATCAAAATTAATGATTTAAAATACAATTACAATACAGCCACATTTCAATGTTATGGTTATAATTTCAATTATTATATTATATTTGAATTAACTTCAACTATAATTTGTCATAATTTTATCTCATAATAAATACTTTTTTTTAGCCTCTTTAATACAGGTAAAAATCATCATTCACCATCATAATTATAATTGCAACTACAATTTATAATCATATTAAAAGAAAGTTATATAATTTTGCATGGACTATCCAAAATTTTTTGAGGGAGACTGATATCTGATAGACTGTTGCATGGAATTAGTTAAAAGCTTACAGGAAGGTATGAGGTGGAATGGTGATAAAATGATGACAGCAGACTTAATTTTATATATCTTCTTCCTTGAAAGAGTCTGTTAAAAGGACAAGTAGATGGATTAGTATAACTGGAATCCAACATGACAATTAAGAAATTAAGAAAATGATGAAACCCATTTGTTTAGAAGAAGACTTGCTAATCCATTTGTGCTGACTGACTGTAAAATTATTGCGATATCAACAAAAGAGGGGTGGTGGGCTACCTGGAGTAGTTGAAAGTGAAAGATTTGGTATAATGCATATAAAAATAAAAATTAAACTTCTTAATTAAAGTCAATCCATGTGACAGCATAGGACATTTAGAATTAGCTAGCTGTACTTAAAGAAAAATTCGATGTATCAGTAAATTAATCAAACTTTGTGGTCAAATATTATATATATATATATATATAGAGAGAGAGAGAGAGAGAGAGAGAGAGTATATAACTTTCTGGCATTCCTGAAATAAATAAGAGAGGCTACTATTTGCATTTTATCAAGACAATACACAGTATAGTCTACTTGCACAAAACGAAAGGTGAAGACAGTAGATAGTGCTTAGGAAGAGCAAAGTAGCCAATAATTCTGGCATCTATCTCATGGCAATGTCAGGAGTTCCATTTTCAACAATATGATGCAGTTACTTCGTCGCAATATTATGTAATTGCATCATGTGGATCAGTTCTCATGAAAAGATTTACATAATAGATCGTTTAGAAATGTTATACTGCTCATTTCAGGAATGCCTCTCTTAAATATTTCAGGTAAGTATATTTGTTTTGAGATGGAGCATGTGAAACTTTTGTTTCACGTTAGTGAAACAAACGAAATCTAAACTCTTACCTCTTCACCTGAAAATAATATTCATTATCAGGTTAAGCATCTACACGTATCTAAAAAAAATTCATATATATATATATTATTTTTTTAAATTGTGTGAAATCTTTTTATAAAAACTCACAATTTTCAAGTACGAGTAGAAATTATATTACCATATGAATCTCAAATTTTGACATAATTTTAAAAGACTTACGCGATGAACATGAATAAAAGATATAAAATACCATGAATTTAGACAGAATTTAGAATCTACTATTATTGTAAATACGCATAGTTATTAAATTTGAAAAAAAATAGAAATAAATAAAAGGAGAAAAGACTGAAAATGATTACAATGCAATCAAGAAAAGTGCTATAATTTAAAAAATATAGCCCTATCATTAATGCACTATTACATTTTAAAACACTGCACATAGAAATTTATAAATATCTAACGTAACCCAATTGGTTAAATTGGAATCTATAAAGTTAATCATCTTTAGATGGACAAGTTTGCATTTTTTTACTATGGATATATCCTAAGAGGACATGATATGTATCATCATTATAACAGAGAAAAGATTAATTTTCAAACCACTCATTTGACTAACAGATCCATCCATCTTGAATTATTTCATTATGTACCTTTCACTCATCGTGGATATATATTGAAGGTTTCTTTTTTCTTTTTTTTCATTTCATTTCATTTTCAATAAATACCTTATCATGAATATGAATTTCCTTAATTTCTTGAAATTAAAAACTTAAAGTTAAAAGAGATAGATATATAAATTCTTTATATATTAAAATAATGATTCTCGATAACAAAAAAAAAAATTGTAAGTCTCGAAATAAAATATTATATATTTAACTTTTGAAATCGACCAAAACTGACATATAAGAAATTAAACGATGTAGAAGCTATTATCATAAGATTCTAAATTGTGATTATTGTCACCATTGCAATTATATTATTATCAACAAAATTATTAAAAAAAAAAAATAGTTTACATCTTTAATGACGCAATAACACCTAAATTATTTTGAGATTTTTCTTCCTTCAATAAAATTTGTATGTTAAATAGTTTATTTCTCCTACTATTACACAAGAATTGCATGACCGTTGTAAAATAAATTACAAAAAATTATTATAAACCTCAATTTAAATTTATGTAACTTACTTTGGATTGTTTTTGATACCATTCTTCTCCTTTTGATCTTCCTGTCTTATTGTGTCTCAAACAAGGGAGGCAAACTCTCTGAGGCACATCATAACCCCCAGAATTGATCATATAACTTTTTCTTAAAAGTTAAAATATTTTAAGGTTTTTCTGTAGAATATGCTGGCCTGTAGACATACACACATGGTAGCATCATTTTTGGTGAGAATGTGAGGGTAATGCCTAATGATTGTCACACAATTCAAGTTAATAAACTAATTAAGCATACATCATGATATTAGCACTTGGATCTTTGTTCTTATCTTTTCAACATTAATTTACTTGTAAGTTTTAACCCCACTTGGATTGCTGATTATATGTGTGTGAAAAACTTTCTTTGAGGTTCATCCAATGAACTTGCCACAAATCATTGAGATTTTCACTAAGCAGTATCACAGCACAGGCTAATCATGAAATAATTGACCATAAAATATCTTTTTGCACAAAGCAGTTTGGGACACACCACAAAATAAATATCACAATTAAACTAGTAACTCATTTTGACTGAAATTATATATTTGTAAAAATGTGAACAAATACTTCAAATATATATATATACCATATTTGTATAGAGACATATAAAACACTTGACGACTTCACATTTGTATCAAACACTTTATAATATTTCAAAACATGTACAAAATGTATTTGAGAATCAAAAATATTTAAATTTACTATCTTGTCATTATATATATATATATAGATTCTAAATGTGATTTAATTAATACTACGAAGACTTTAGATATATTTCTTAATATTTTTATGCAAAATAAATGAATTTATAATTATGTATTTATACTATTTTTACACATATTTATGACATACGATATCATTATATTTTTAAATTATGTCATAATGCTCGTGTCATGATATGCCTCCTTTGTATTCATGAAATCATGAACATTTGAGGTAGAATTGTACACTGTACATCAGAAACTAAGAAAACTCCAAAAACAAGGGGCAAGAAATGCAAGGGAAAGTGGGGGCATAGTATACAAAAGAATCAGACAGACAAGGCAGGGGGCACATGCAACCCTCCTTCTTGTATGGAAAATGATAATATCACTCCTTAAAAAAATACTTTACGAGGCACTTCTGTTCACGTGAGGTGGATTATAATAAAATGTAAAATTCATGTGAAAATGAAATATGGTGTTATTTGGAGTGCTTTTAATATTTTTTTATATTTTAATATAATTATATTTAATTTTTTTAATTTTTAAAAAATATATTTTTATTTTTTATTTTTAAAAATATAAAATAATATGACAGAGATTGGAGTATAATTTATTTTTTATAATTTGTCTGTGGCTGATGTCATCAGCTCCAAGTAATGATTGCACGGAATCAAAACAAATAATTTGTGGGAGCCTTATCTCATTCACTCCAATGAGTGGAACCCAACAAATGCATAGATTACAGCCCCATCCAACCCCATCCAATCCCATCCAATTGCCCCTTCTCTTATCACACCACCGCAAACGGACTTTGTCAGAATCATTGCATCTGCTTTCAATTTCAATGCCTTTGTTTTACTTCATTTTCATTACAATTAACTTATATACGTCAATATTTTGTATTGCATGCATTATCAAAAATTTAATCATAAAATTAAATTACCTTAAATCAATCAAAATTAGAATTAATTTTTAAAAATTAATTGATTTAATTTTTTATTTTTTATAATTTATCTTCAAATTAAGTTATTTTTATATGTTAATTATAAAATAAATTTTAAAAAAATATAATAAATAGATAATTTATAATTATAATATGTTATTAATTATTAATTTAATATATTTAATTCTTAATTATAATCATTCACAAAACTGTAATAAATTTTTAAAATATTAGATTATAGGTTGAAGAAGTGGATCCAAGCAGTGAAACTTGTATTGTGTAAACGGTGCCGTACCTCATAGTGCCACTGGGAGATGCAGATGCTTTCGGTGAAAGTACGTTTGCTCTGTATCTAAGCCACGCCTTCAGAACCACTGTTCTTTCTGCGCTATTGTTCAGAAACAGAAACTTGAAGTTACCTGCTACAAAGTTTTTCTTTTGTTGAAAAACAAAAAGGGTATATCAGATTTAGGTTAGGTAGCGCATTCAAATTAAGCACTTTTCCAAACTGGCTCGGCTCAGATAGATAAAGTTGATTAGGCAACCTTAATTGTAGCCTAATCTAATCAACTTGACTCTAGCACTCCGTTTTTAAGCTTCAAAATTAGATTCAACATCTCATTTGACAAATCTTGGCTTGATTTGAGTGAAATCAATTCAGTTTGACATTTTAATGCGTAAATTATAGGTCAATTTAATCAACAACCTCTGATTGCTTTTCTAAAAAGTTTGTTGTTATTAATTTTGTTAATTTACAAGGCAATAACTTCACATGAAAGGTCAATACGTTAGAAAAAGATAACTTCAAAATTTAGGATTTTTTATTTTTTCCTTTCCCTTCAAACAATTAGAACATTTGGGATTTGAAACTTTGATCTCCATTGAGAAACTACTATGCAAAATTAAGAGTTTAACTATCTCTCTCCCTCTTCCCTGTCTCTAATCTTTTGAAACCTAGGACATAAAATACTCCGACTTGTATTAAGAATATGATTTTAAAATAGATGAAAACAATAATTAGTGATATAGAATGTTAATATAAAAATTAAATGTCACATTTACAAATTAAATGAAAATTTAATAACAAATATTTAATTAAAAATTAAAAAAATTATCGGTGTCTAATTTTAAAAATGTAAAAAAATTACATATTAATTTAATTTAAATTATATCATAAATTGAAGCAATTTAACCATAAAAAATTAATGTAATATACAGTCTAAATTATTATGGATGGTGAAGAGACAGACGAAGTTTCCTCGCACACCAAAAAAAAAAAAAACCAGGAAAACGATTATCAATACTTTGAGGATTGACAAAAGCAGTTATACATGGAGCTTTAATCATGGAAAATAACTATAGTTGTTTTCTTCTTTAGTCCTCTGCAAAGTTGGCATTTATTTTTCTTTCCAAGCACCCATGGTGTAACTTTTTTTTTTAATGGTGCTTTTAAGTTACTATTATTATTCTTTTGTCCTTTTTTAAGTTACTGAAACTTTTTGAAGTTACCTTTCATTTTTTTTATTGTATTTTGGTCCTCAAGTAACCGTAATTGAAAGGGCTGAATATTCGAAATACAGTTTTTTTTTTTTCTGATAGACAGTACACATATACCAAATGGACTCAAACCGAGGATAACTGTGGCCCTCAAGTTCGAATGGCCCAAACTGGGTGCACCTTACAGACTACAGTGGAGCACCCCACATTTTGCCCAAAAAAAAAGGCACCCAGCAAAATTTTAGGAAAAATCCAAATAAATCAGTAACAGTTTATGCTACATTAATTTTAAAATTTTACACTTTATTATATGAATTTATGTTGAGTAAACATCTTAGTACGTTAATTTAAAAATATACATATTATTTATTTTTTGCACTTGTGATCTCTTGTTCTTAATTATTGATGAAGGTTAAAAATATTAGATCGATTATGTCACATAAAAATAAATTTATATTTAGGTCTAAAAAAAAAAAAAAAAATTATGACACCTTCTAATAAAAAAGGATAAATTTCGTAGTTGAGTTTAGTTTGTTTTTTTAAGAGAATATAAAATTAAAAGTGGGAGACAAGATATAAGTGCTTAATTTAGTTAAAACAATGCTTGAAATACTTTCTGCTTTTGATGTAATGCATTTACGTGATCTATGAGTATAACTCGTTAGGTTACTTACCAAATATGATATCTTTTTTGCATGAATAAGTAAAAATATAAAATGTATATTATAATATATACACACACACTTGTTCAAGAAAATATTTTTAATTCTATAATAAAATTACATATTTCAATATTATTCGTATTTTATATTTTGATAAATTAAGAAACGATTTCAAAAAGCTTGATATTTATTTGGTAATTATAATGTTAAAATATAAGAAAATAATAATATTTAAATCTAAGTACTGTGTCATAAGTGGAAATATTTTGCAAATAAAAATACATTTTCAAATTACTATAGTAATAATATTCTCGTCTTTTTTTCTTTCTTTAACGCCTTACTTGGTTGAGCAGAAGATGAGGGAAAGGAATGGAAAAAACAGTTATACACGAATATCAAAACAAATTCTTCTATTTGATTGGGAGGGAAGTGGGAAGAAAGATGGAAGTTGAGCAGAAAAATGAGTGGGGCCCACAGGAAAAACTTCCGTCTAAAAAACAAGAGGAAAAGAGCAGAAGTTGCACAGTACAATTCGTAGGCCCCACAAGAAAAGCCACATAACCTCACAAGCAAAACACACACTCAAGAGCATTTTTACACATTTTTTTTTAAAAAATATAAATTATTATTTTTAATTTTAAAATAATTATATTTAATATTATAAATTATTTTTAAATTTTATGATAATTATATTTAATATTTTATTTTAAATAATTTAAGAAATATACTTAATTTTATAAATAGTATTATAAAAAAATTTAATATAATTTTTAGCGAGGAATTAATTTTTTTAAATGTAAATGTTAATATAAAATTTTATAAAAAAAATTCAATATAATTGTTAATGAGAAATTAAATTAAAACTTATATTATAAATTATTTTTTATAATTAATTTTTTTAATTTTATGATAATTATATTTAATATTTAATATTTATATTTTAAATAAT
>JANHAO010015293.1:0-14894 GCA_026873985.1 Saraca asoca | reverse complement strand
CATGTGCTTATTGGTGTAGTGGACCCACAAATAGATGTTCTAGAATGAAATGAGATATACTTACTAATGGCATAGATGGCAGGTTGCTTCAGCATTGGAATTTACATAATTAACTCATTTGTAAGCATTTTGTGAATGGGGATGGAGTGAAGTAAGAAAGTCAAAGTTACTGTGGATACCCAAATAAGGAAAGTTGGATCCACTTTCACTTATCTCACTTCCTAAAGCTTTCAAAATTGAAGAAACAGATTATCTTCTTTTATTTTAATTATATATTAGTTTAAAGCAAGGACATTAGGGATATTAGCTTAATTTCCATAAAGTTATCAAAATAAAATGGAAAAAATCTTTTAGTAGGAAATTTACCTTCATGTTTGTTCAATGCTCTTTGGTTTAATAGGATTAAATTTGAAGTCTCAATCATTACTTAAGACCTAGTAACCTACATTTCTGGTTCTGTCATGTAGTTTCCTATAACTGGTAGCTTCTCCTTTTCTTGGTACTATTTTGTCCTTGAAATAACTATAATGTCAAGCAAACAGTAGTTTCGTATACTTATATTTAGTCTTTGATGATTTTAGGTAGAAAATTTGACAATAGTTCAGTTTATTCATCATCATACAGAATTTTCATTTCCTTTTTATTTTCGACATTTCAATTTGTTTTTGAAAGTAGGCTTGAGTGTTAGAGCAGAGCATGTCCATTACTTGAAATTTTATTTATCTTAGATTTGCTTTTTCCCCAAGATTTTCTTATTGATAGTTATTTTTTCCCTTTTGTTATATTTTGCACCTAACAAATTCTAAGGTATTTAATAAATAAAACCTTATTATAAGGTTATTATTACTAAGATCCTTTTGTTCTCAGAGGAATAGGCTTCTCATCATATTGTAGCAGGGACATTAGGCCTATTAGCTTAATTTCCATAAAGTCATCAAAACAAAATGGAAAAAATCTTCTGGCAAGAAATTTACCTTCATGTTTGTTCAATACTCTTTGGTTCAATAGAATTTGAAATCTCAATCATTACTTAAGGCCCAGTCTACTTGCTTTCCTGGTTCTGTTGTGTAGTTTCCTATAGCTAGTAGCTTTTACTTTTCTTGGTACTATTTTGTCCTTGAAATAACTATCATGTCAAGAGAACAACAATTTATTATACTCATATTCAGTCTTGATGATTTTAAGCAATTTATCTTAAAAACATCCTTGCTAAGATTTGTTTGGTTAATTTTAAGGATACATACAGAAGTTAAAATTTTGATTAGTTCTGTTTTTATCCTTTGATGTAAGCCCATAAATGTGCCAAGTGACAATACAATAATAACCCTTTTTTTTTCTTTCATTCTAGGAGAGAATTCAAGCAAATAAGAGACTCAGTGAGGCAAGGCGAATTACAGAAGAAAATGAAAGGCAGTGGTATGTTGATATTTAGTAATTTCTCCAATGTTTATTATATTTAATCAAACTAGTGTGTTCAATTTAAGTATGTCCAATTATCAAGAATCTAGCATTACGAGAAGCAGAGAAAGAAGAAGAGAAAAGAGCAAGGGAAAGAGTCCTCATCAAACTAGAACAAGATAAGGTAGATAACTAATTTTCTAAATGTTAACTCTAATGATTATAAATTATATTTTACAATTTTGTTTTCAATTCCTAAAATACCCTATTATTAGCCTTGAATTTGAAATGGCCATATTCTAATAGCTTTTGGAATGCATTGGTACTTGATTAAGACTACATAAACCTCTAGAAGCAGAATTGTTTGTTTATTTTCCCTTTTATTGTGCTACTTTCTGACTCATCAGTTTAATGCCAATAATGATGTCATGTTGTACAATATGGCCTTTTGGTATTTGACTAACCACCAGTTTCCAACAATGATTGCTTGATTGCCACTGATGGTTTTTTTGTCTTAAGAGTTAGCAGCTAGGTGATTTGTGGTGATCAGAACAAGAATATGGGTGGATCCAGCTTGTAAAAGATGAGAATTTATGTATAA
The DNA here is from genome assembly GCA_026873985.1 of Saraca asoca. NCBI lineage: Eukaryota > Viridiplantae > Streptophyta > Magnoliopsida > Fabales > Fabaceae > Saraca > Saraca asoca. Next base: position 12,895 of record JANHAO010015293.1, on the reverse strand, counting down.
TACCTATTGAGTGGGTAAAACATATTTAGAAATTGTCTGTATGTGTCACATTGACATAGCTACTCTCTTTAAGTATCTTTCCTCCATATGACTGACTTAATTTTAAGAAAGTTTGAAATTCCTCAATCTAAAGTTGTTGTTTGTTAATTAGCTTGAAGGAATGGGTGCTTCTTCCAGAAGACAAATATAGCAAGAGGCGAGTGATTGTGCCATGTATTAGTGTAAGTGTAATGCAGCCATAGCATGTCTTCTAACTCAAGTTATCTGCTTGGTAGGAACTATATGTGTGGAAATATTCATGTTTATGTTATTCAGTTACAAATTTTCCTGTACTTGCATATTGATCATGCACTAGAGATGATGGAAACAGAGGCTAAAGATTCTGAAGATGAAGCTAAAGGTTCTATGCTGAGGCAATCTATAGAAAGAAATATAAACAAGAGTCCCCTTGGTTCAAAATTTGGTTTAGCTATGACTCATGAGTTATCAAAATCAATAATAGAGGCATCAAATGCTTACTCAGACTATATTGCTCCAGAGGGTTTGGTGAAAGTGAACAAGCATGAGGACCTATCATCCATTTCAGGAAATGGTTACAAATTTGATTAAGTGTCAAGATTTAATTCTGTTAATAATTTGAAGATGAGCTATAAGGATCCTGATGTTGTTAGGAAGGCATTACTAGTTTAGCTGCTTGAAACATATGTTAAGGCTCTTGAGCATAGCAATAGTGACATTACAAGTGCATTTGGTTGCCAATAACATGGTACTCCTATAGATGCAAATCCATCTAGATCTTGTCTGCTATCTGATATGCACTATGGCCCATTTGAGGCTAGGGAGTCAGTAAATGGCTTGAGGTCAACTTCTGAAAGTGCCAAGGGAACTACACATATAGATGCAAAGGCTAGTGCTATTAGCAACTCCAGAAAGAACACAAAGGGATTTACACTTCCAAAGAACTTAGATGAAAGCTTAAAGAATGTAACTAGTCTGTTTGGGTCATATTTGGTTGATTTAAAATTTGGCAATAACTTGGAAACTGCCATAAGCAAGATGGAAAAGCCAAAGGGTAGCATCAGCTTGTGTTAAAGCTTCTGGTAAAGGTTGTGATTTTATTAATAAGGAAGAATCAATTAGTTTGTTACCACAAAAAGGATAGCTGAAGCATCTTGTACTTTATTAAAATCAAGGAAGGTGACTCCCAATGCAAAATCATTTGTTGACAGAACCTCACCAGCTAATGACAAAGTCGAAGGAATGAAATTGGCATCTTTGATCAATGAGCCACCTGAAAATTTATGAGAGTGGATTGGAAGGTTTACATCACGTTATTTAGAATATTATAGATTTGTTGAGGGGATTTATTTAAGTAAAATTGTATTTTGAGATTGAAATAATAAATACTCAATTATATTCAATATTTTATTTTTTTAATGAAATAAATGTCTTAATTGTTTTTTAATGAAATGAATGTTTTAATTTTTCTTTTTTATACATGTTTTAAATTAGATTTAAAAAAATATGTGACAAATACAAATTAAATAAATGCCTATGGTTAGCAACAATGTAAAAATGTGACCTATATCTTGAAAATCATTGCCTATGATCAATGGGCAATGGTTTTTACATGTTGCCTTTGATATAATTGGCAACACTTGTTAACTGTTGCTTATAACATATAAGCAATGGTTGAAAACCGTTGACTATGATCAATTAGCAATGATTTTTACATGTTGCCTTTAATATAATTGGCAACGGTCATAAAAGCATTGCCAAATACAACAAGAAAAACCATTGCCTATAACTGAATAATAGGAAATGGTTTTTTCAGTTGCTACCAGAAACCCCTGAAAAACTGTTGCCTAAGAGAATAGGTAACATTCAATAAGAGCATAGCCAAAAACTTAGACAACAGATTTCACATTTTAGGCAACAATTTTTGGCAGTTGCCAAAAGTAAAAAATATTATAGTATTCATAGGAAATCAATTTAATAAATTTTTTTGTAAATAATAATTACATATAAAATAAAAAATTTTAAAATTTAAAGGACCATGGCCTTTAAGGTATATGATCCTCTACTCCGAGATAAAATATATTAAATAATTAATATTCCATATTTTGATTTTGGACTTTGAAAAGAGCCTCCCAGGCATACAAACAATTTCACAATTTAAGCTAGTTTGATTGATTATGGAAAACTTATGTAGTTATCAAGTACACATTGAGTAATTGATTTTAGAGGAACAGAAAGGATTAAGAAAATCTAAAGCAAAACATGTAATCCAAATACTGGAAGCATGTATAGAAGAAATTTGCATAGAAGCATTGAAACAGATAAAATAAATTGAACCTACAATCCTAACTAATGGTACAACACTAAAAGAATATATATATATATATATATAGTCTGCCTATGGATTATGCCTCTAATCACCTTTTATAATTCTGCTTCCAATTAATGTTGACCCTATTTCTCCTGCATCAAAGTCATAATGAATGATAAACAAAATATTTTGATATAATGTAATATATATATATATATATATAAGTGTTGGCTTTAAGATTATCTTGTTGGAATTTTCTTATTTTAGTTTTTTTAATTTATAAATTATAATGAGTTAATGTCAAGATAATTTGAAGGTAATATAGTGACATAAATTTATTAGGTTCAATTTGGTACTATAGCTTGTTTTTGGATATTGGATTGAATTATTGTGATTTGTAGGATCCAAACTCATTTTCATTATTATTTATTAATGAGTCCATACTCCTATGTCTCATATAGTTAGATAATATTTTTTCTATTACATTCTATTTTACAGTTTCCCAATTAAGGACTAGAGCCATCAAGAGGAATGATTTTGTCAAAAAGAAAAGATCAATGGATCAAATCGGAAGTTTAGGTAATTCTAATCATTTTTAAATTAATTTTGTATTTTATGACATTACAATCACATGATTGAAATGTTAAAGTTAAACATTATTACATTTATTTTAGCAAATGTTACATAGTTTGGCTAATTATGTGATTATGATTGATAAGATATAGATTTTGCGATGTAATTTTTATTTGAATAATTTGATATATAATAGGTTGTTTTGGTGATTAGCTATGCTATGAATTGTCAAATTTATTTTATAACTTTTGATATTAGATACCTAATATTATGAATAAAATTTATTGTATTTAATTGTACTAAAATTGATCATAGCTGCAGGTGAAATTGTGTCTCAATTTTTTGTGATTGTTTTCGATACAATGTAGATTCTAGAATTTGTGGTGATCCTTGATTTTGAAATCAATCATAATAGGTTAATCCATTTAGCAATTGGTATAAAATTAAGACTAAAAATATATAGCTATAATCTAGTATGTTAACAAGTTTCTAAGTTTCAATAGTTTTGGGAAAGTGGAAAATTTTTCCTTTAAATATTTGAGTAAGCAATAACTAGTTTTTTTTAGTTTTGAAAAATAGGGTTTTGAAAACTTGACAATTTTTTTGAATTTTTTTTTGAATTTTTGCCCTTTAATAAAATTTACATTGAAAATGTTTTTAAAATTAGAGCTATATAGTAGTTTCATTATAGAATTTTTTTGATTATTTTTGTTAATGAAAATTTCAGTTTTGAATCAAAATTTGAGTGGGTTGAGTGGGAAATTAAGAGAGGAAGAGAATCCAATCAAAATTATTTGTGAAAAATGGCTAATTTTTTTTTTATTTTTTGAACTGGATCATTTTCAAGTAGGATGGCCCCAGTTGTAGACTTGGTGAAAGGTTGAAGGCAGCCACATTTATGCATGGCCCACGTGCATATGAGATGCGTGTGGATCACGTGTAGCTTTCCCAAAAGGTTTTTGCGATGGTTATTCCATCTTTGGCCCCCACTCACTTGGGACAATATTTTAGGAAATTTTTCTAAATTTTTAAAATTAAAATTATTTAATTAATGTTTATGCTAATTTTTTGAATAATTAAATGATGTTATTTTGGCACAAAAATTTTACTATATGTTCCCTATAATTTTAGTTACAATATGTAATTTTTGTGGAGTTATTTGATGATTTATTTATATTAATTAGTTTTGATTAACATGGAATATTATTGTATAAATTATTTATGAGTCATATTATGCCATTAAATTTTATGTAATTGCATCCCCACCTTTCATGGGGTTAGTTACATAAAATTTTGGTGAAATGAAGTAGTTTTATGTGGTATTTAAGAGAATACTAAATTAATAATATTACTACTCTTCTGTATGGTATTATTAATATAGTTTATTGGCAATAATGTAAGTATAGGATTGAATGTTATATTTTTAGAATTTTAAATTCTCTTTGGAGTTAGGTTCTAAAATGGAAAGTATTACAAGGTCTTAAATACCCTTTTGGTATTAGATCTTATAATGTAATACTGTGAATAATCGCATGGTGAATATTTGAGGAAAATCTATGCATGATAAAGTTTTTACATGCGCTAATGTTTTAATAATTTTCCTTAGCTTCTTTTTCTATCTAATGAACTTCTATTAAGACATTGAATTGGACAAATTAAGAGGACTGGATAGAGTCACTAAAGTTATACCCTATTTTGCACAGACACCGACACACGGACACAAGAAAATGCAGACATGGACACAGGAATACGATATTTTCAAAAAATATAGGACACCGATACGTGGGGCATACGTATAAATAGTAAAAATATAGGGGTACATTTGTAAATATTAAAAAATATTGTGCTTATTTTTAAATATATATATTATAATTATTATTTTTTATATGAAAATAAGTATTTATAATATGAAATAACATGGCATAACAAATAATAAGCTGGAAACCGAGCTTAACACGGGTGTTGAAATAGAGAATGCATGTCTGAACTTTTTAAAATTACGGACATGACCCCGGAATCGAGCTTGACATGCGTGTCGAAATAGGGAACCGGTGTCGAAACTTTTTGAAATTACGGACACGGCCTTGACACGTTTCGTGTCAGTGTCAATCAGTGTTGGTGCAGAAACGTTTCCGACACGCAGACACGGCTGCTATATGAAGTGTCGGTGCATCGTAGGTTATACCTAGTAGTCACCAATCTTAATTTGTCATTTCAAAAACAGGAGCATATCATAGATGTAAATTTTAGTGCTGATTTGAAAGCAAAACATGAGAAGTGGATACAGTCAAACAAAGTGTGTTAGATGACTATGAAGTACACTATGGACAAAATAATTAGATAGAGTATTCATGAATTTGAAAATGCCAAAATTTTCTTGAATCAATTGGTAAAAATTTACGAAGCTTGATAAAGTTGAAAAAGGTCATTACCTCTCTTTACTTAAGAAAAGGGCATATATGATGGTGTTAGTAAAGTGCGGAAGCATATTCTAAAATCGGTCCATCATTTTAATAAATTGAAGAACATGAATGTCGATCTGGGTGAAAGTTATTTAATGTAGCATGTACTGGAGTTGTTACTTGCTAAATTTGATATTTTGAAGACATCATATAGTACCATGAAAGGTGAACAAAGGATGATATGAGGAAGGAAAAGGTGAAAATGGTTAACCTAGTTTCTCATCGATTGGCTTCGGGGCATCAGAGAGACAACAAAGGAAAATTTTCTCATGATAAAAAAAATGATGGTGTGAAAAATAATCGCTACAAGCCTAAGAAAGCTCCATTCAAAGGAAATTGTAGCTTTTGCAAGAAATATGTGTAGAAGAAGATGGATTACTTTAAATATAAAACATGACTTGAGAAAAAGAAAGGCACTAACATAGCTGAGGAAGCCAAGTGTTGGAGAATTAATCATTCAGCTTAGAAATGGTGATAGAGCACAAGTGGAGTACATAGGAGATATTTCCTTTTGTTTATTTATTGGACATGTCCTAGAACTTAAAACATTGTTTATGTACCCTTTATGAGGAGAAACTTGATTTTGATTGTTTCATTAGATTTTGATGGATACTCTTATTCTTTTGGTAATAGAAAGTTTGATTTACTATATAATTTATATGTTGTCGATTTTGATGTGTTATCTGATGGGTTATATAAAATTGATTTGGATCTTAATTTTGCAAAATCAATTAATACTATAATTAGAAAGAAGAGAAGTAGAATTGTTGAGAATTTTTCAATGTTGCGGCATATGCACTTGGGTCACATTTCTGAAGAAAGAAGACAAAGTTTAATGGGTTTTGCATGATCTAGATTTTTCATGTTATGACACTTGTGTAGATTGCATAAAGGGAAAACTTTTTACTAGAGCTAGAAATGGAAAAAGAAGTAGAAAATAGAATGCTTTGGAGTTAATCCACATGAACATAAGTGGACCCATCACACCTACTACCATGGATGGTTACAGGTACTTTATGACCTTCATAGATGACTACTTTAGATTTGGATGAATAGAACTACTCATCAAAAGATCTGAGTCACTAGATGTCTTCAAGTTTTTTAAAGTTATAGTTAAGATTAAATTAGGAAAAAAAGATTAAATGTGTCAACTTTGATAGGGTGGTGAGTACTATGGCTGGTATAATGAAACTAGAAGAAATCCTAGTCCATTTGATAGGTATCTACAAGAATGCAAAATTGAAGTCATTTATGCCATGCTTGGAAAACCAAAATAGAATGACATAGCTAAAAGGAGAAATAGGACAACCATGGATATGGTAAGGTGTATGCTTACATATTCCTCATTGCTAGAGTTTCTATGAGGTGAAGCTATAAAGACTGCTATCTATATTCTAAATCAAGTACCGAGTAAGCCCATACCTAAGACTCTATATGAGTTATGGATTGGTGAAAAGCCTAATTTGAGGCACTTTCATGTTTAGGGTTGTAAGACTAAGGTGAAACCATATATTCCCTCCATAAAGATACTTAATTTTAGAATAATAGCTAAATATTTTATCAGCTATTGCACTAGTTCGAGAGGTAATAGATTTTATTGTCTTACTTATTCTACCAGAGTTGTTGAATCAGATGAAGCTATCTATTTTGGAGATGAGATGGATAGTGGGAGTGAAATGTTGCATATCAAAACCTTCAGGGAGGAAGGTGTTGTAATTCCACTAGATCCACAACATGTTGAATCATCTTCTATCATCCCACAGGATAACCAATGGATCCAACTGTAAAGGATATGAAACTAGATGACTTAATTGATGAAATTCCATTTAGGAGATCTTAAAGAGTTCACAAATCATGATCTCTAATAATTATTTGATTTACTTGCAAGAACATGAATTTGATGTTAGTGACAAGAATGATCCCACCACATTCTCACAAGTTGTATCTAGACAAAACTCATCAGAATAGATGAGTGCAATAGAAGATGAACTAGTTTCTATATATAAAAATTAGGTATGGGACTTAGTTGAGTTACCTACAAATTTTGAGCCAGTCGAATGTAAATGGGTCTTCAATACTAAAAAGGTTACTTAAGGTCGAATTGAGATGTAATGCCAAATTAGTAACAAAGAGAAGGCATTGACTATAAAGAGACTTTTTCACCAATTTCAATTGAAGATTGATTCCAAGTTGTTATGGCAATAGTAGCTTACTTTGATTTAGGACTACATCAGATAGATGTTAAAGTAGCCTTCTTAAATGATGATCTATCAGAAGTAGTATACATGATATAGCTAGATGGTTTCTAAGAGAGGAGTATGGAACACCTTGTGTGTAAGCTAAAGAAGTCCATTTATGGCTTAAAACAAGTGTCTTGATAGTGATATGTCAAGTTTGAAAAGATCGTAACTTCTCTTGGATTCAAGAAGAATGATACAAATAGTGCATATATATATATATGAAATTGATTGCAAATAGCTTTGTAATTCTGATGTTGTATGTTGATGACATTTTCCTCACAAGCAATGAAGTGAATATGTTGATTGAGATGAAGCAAATGCTGTCATAACACTTTGAGATGAAAGATCTTAGGAATACCTCTTTTGTTTTGGGAATTGAGATTCATCATGATAGATCTCTAGGTATTCTTGGCTCATCTCAACAATTGTATATTGAGAAAATTTTCAACAAATTCAACATGTCTACATGTTCTTAGGCTTCTTCACCCATCCTGAAGGGTGAAATCTTTTCAAAGACCTAGTCTCTCCAAAATGATGAAGAAAGGAAAAAGATGAAAAATGTCTCATATTTGTTAGTTATTGGTAACCTAATGTATCCTTAAGTATGTACACATCCTAATATAACTTAGGTTATTGGTATATTGGGGAGATACCTCAATGATCCTAATTAGAGCATTAGACTACAACTAAAAGACTAATGAGGTATCTACAAGGTACTAAGGATAATATGCTAACTTTGTAGACAACTTAGACTCAGACTTTATAGGTTTTCTAGGTGATCATAAATCAACATCTAGATATATTTTTATGATGACAAAAGGAGCTATGTTGTGGAAAAGTAACAAATAGTCCATTATAGCAACCTCCACTATTGAAGTAGAGTATGTCACGTGTTTTGAAGCTACTTGTGAAGCTGTGTAGTTAAGGAATTCTATTACCAGCTTCTTTATTATTGAGAGGATATCAAAGACCTTAACTATTCACTACAACAATACTATTATAGTGAACTTCTCTGTAAACAACAAAAGCTTTGTCTATACAAGACACTTTGATGTAAAATATCAATTTGTAAAAGAAAAGATATGTGAGCATATTACTTGCATTGAGTATGTTTCCACAGAACACATGCTTGCAGTTATATTGACCAAAGGCTAAGTTGTTGGAATATATCATGATTATGCAAATAAAATGGGCTTGACTAAATTTTTTGATGTTTTAGGTTAGTGGCAGTATTGTATTCTTTTTGTTCTTTATCTCAAGATATGTTAAAATGAAATATTCATGATTCTATCATATATATTATTTGTGCATATTATTTGGTTATGGTATATTATTGTAGACATTTAGACCTTATTCCATTACTACATTGAAAATGTCAATTCCTATGTGGCATCTTGGGTGGATGCTGGGACCATTATGTAAAGATTTGCATATGGTCACTTTTATTGTCATGTAAATATCACTTCGCACATTTTGTGTTTGGTCATCAAAATATAAGTGTGAAGTATGTATGACATTAATATACCCTTCGGATATAATGATCTATATCATTGGAAGCTTATGATTTCAACAGACTTATAGGTGTAATAGTATCATAATAGTCATGACATTAATTTAAAAGTGGCTACAGTTTATGAATTATGTTGTTCAAGAGGGAGATTATAAGAATTTTCTAATTTTGGACTTTATAATTCATAAATTATAATAAGTTAATGTCAAGATGATTTGGAGCACTAATATAGTGATATAAAGTTATTGGACTCAATTTGAGCTATAGCATGTTTCTGGGCATTGGGTCAGATTACTATGATGTCTAAGATGTAAACCCATTTTCACTATTATTTATTGATGAGTCTGTACTCCTACATCTCATATGGTTAGATAGTATTTTTCCCACCATATTGTTATCTTACAATTTCCCAATTAAGGACTAGAGCAATCAAGAAGAGTGATTCTATCAAGAAGAAAAGATCAATGGATCAAGCAAGAAGTTTAGGTAATTCTAATCTTTCTTAAATCAATTATGCATTTTATCATATCATAGTCATATGATTGAAAGGTTAAAGTTAGAAATTATTAAATTTACTTTGACATAACTTTGATGAATGATATATGACAAATGCCTTTGTATGTGGAGATATGCATCACCTATTGTTAGGTCTAAATAAGCCATATGTATTTGGTATGTTGGTACCTGCAAGTTTAGAACTATTACTCTTTGGGGGTGGTGACCATATTTGGTTGGCGATAGTCTTCTTTTACCTACAAAAGTTTTGAAATTTATTATAAACTTTCAACTTGCAATTATGAAGACCACAAATAGACATGGTTTAATGTCTTTTAGTGCAATAATTAGTCCACTTTTGGTTTATTCCTTGGTTATTAGAATGGTTCAAAATTTATAGGCCAACTCCTCAAATTTTTTACACCAAAAATCAGAAGGGCTTTGATTTCTTTTCCTTAAGAATCATACAAAATATTGATAAATTCTAACATTTTTGTATTAATTTCAAAAATAAACTCAACTATCCATGAGTCTAGGAAGAATGTTAAGAGTTAAATGGTGGCCAAAATTGAAAAATGAGTTTGCAAACATTCAAGTTGTTCAAAATCATCTCAAATTTAATCCTCAACTAATAACATTATGTCAAAGGCAAACTTCATTTCTCACTTCAAAAAATAAGTTGTTAGCTCAGTTGGCAAGAGCTATTTCAAAAGGAGAACTGAAAAAAAGACTATAAGAAACACTATCTCAAATAGATAGTAATGAATGCAGCACCAAGAATGAAGAAATTCAATCAACATTCAGTTAAAATGAAGATGATTGCTATGGAATTGATTTCAATTGAGTTCAATGAATCCCAATGCTGAAAGAAAAATACAAAAGATAACTCTAACTCAAAGGCTACCCTGTACACTCTTTGACAAGATTCTCTTAAGATTTATCAAGAAGGATATCAAATGTGCTTCAGTAGTCAAGATTCCTTTAGTAAAAGATGAAATAAAGAAGGCATCAATTAAAATAATTGATCTATATAAACTAAAATCAAAAGAAAATTGAAGTCTGTATCAAATGAAGCAAATTCAAGAATTTTCATGTCCAATGATAATTCAAGATGCCTATATAAGACAGTATCTTTAGAAGTTTGAGGTAGAAGTCCAAAGACCTAAGGCAAAACCTTTAGAATTAAGCACAACCTTTAAATGCTTCTTGTAATCCTTTCCTTTCATTTCCCTCAAAATTTTTAATTTTCCATTCTCTTTTCAAAATCCTTGTACATGATTACCAAGGATTAAAAAAATTTCTAGATGTTGTCATTCGTTGTGCTTGTTTCTTTAATGTTCATTATTGTTTTAATTTTCATAAGTCATGTATGCATTATTTGTCATATTTTTTGTTACTACATTTCCATACATCTTTATTATTTTCAATATATATGCATTATTTTCCACAATATTGATCTAAAGTTCCTTGAATAGCTCCACCCTACTTGGTATCAGATCCTTATGAGGGTGAGAGCAGTGTCCATAGTTAAAGAAGCTAATGGTTACTTTTGCACTAAGTGGTAATTACTGTAGTGGAAGTTAAATTTCAATCCCATAGGTTAAGTTGTGTGTTGGTTAGCCATATGTGAAGCTCAGATAGATGTAGGTGATCCCGTGGTATTGGGTGGTCCCGGACAATTAATTTAGAAACTTTGGATATTAAACCAAAATTATAATAATTTACAATCACTCTTAGTAGGAATGGCTTGCCTAATAAAAAAAACTATCCCCTAAATCCAAGGATCTAATACCTTCAAGTTCTAGTCAAAACTATAGTGAAGAAAAGATTAATCAAGATACAATTAATAGTGAAGAGATAGTTATTTCTAAAATAGAATAAAAATAACATAATTGAAATATACCTAAAGTAGCAACTCAGCAAATTTTTAAAATAAATACTTTTGATTTTTTTCCAAGATTATATTATAAAAACATATTAACAAAATTTAAGTATTCATAGAACTTATGACTCAATATTCCTTCTTTCAAAAGAACTTGTTAAAGAACATAAGAAACATTATAACTATTTACATATAGGGCTTATACAAGTTGCTGCAAAACCACTCCACAGGTTAGGAATTGACATTCCAATGCTAATAATATTAAGAGATTCTAAAGCCACAACTTTCAAAAATTTAATATTATCCTATTTACTGTTAAATTTTCATAATGGGTTAGTTTATTTTAATTGCTTTCTAGATTAAATTGAAGCATTACATAACCCAAAAATTTTTAAATTTATTTGTCAAAACTGAAGACTAAATTTGGATAGAAGGAACCAAATATGTAGATATAATTTATAAGATTCATTATAAAGTAATGAAAACTAACATTAATAATAAAGCTTTAAGAGTCTCTCCAAGAAGTGAAACTATATTGATAGAAGTAAATACAAAAAAATTTTCAATCCTTACTTGAAAGCCCCTAAAACATGGTCAAATTTTCTTTTTAGATGAATGGAAATTACTAGAATTTATGCCTCAAAATTTGAAAGTAGTTCAACAATTAATCAAATAATCAAAGAAACTTCAGTAGATTTAACTTTAAGATTTGTACATAAATATTCGAGATCTGTAGCACTTGAAGACTTTAACTTTAGAACTTCTTCAAAATCAAAATATTTTTCAAGAAATTAGTAGATACAACCTTAACACTAGATCAAGACACATGAAACCACATGGACCTAGAATCTAGACAACCTCAAGTAAAACTTCAATGTGCAAATTATAGTGAAAATATTCTAGAGCCACAATATAAAGTTGATTATGCTTCAACAAATGAATCCACATCCCCTACTTATTCAGATATGCAGAATCAATTACATATTTTATAAAAAGAGTTTGTTTTAAGTAAAAAATTTCTTTGTGAAAAATTTTATTAAAAATTAATGAAAAAAGAGAATGGTATTTTTCAAATTTTTTTCTAAATTTATTAGAAATATATAAAAAGATATATTACAAAATTTTAGAAAAAAATTGAACAATATATATATTTCTTTAATTGGTTTGAAGATTATTGTATTAATAATAATATATAAAATGCCTTCATAAAGAATAAAAAAAATTATGTCAATATGTTACAAAAATATTCTCAACAAACAAAACAATTATAACTAATCATCCTCCTTTAGAAAAAATAAAATTTACACATGTAGATTCTTCAGTATACCATAAAATTTTAACATTTTTCATTTTATAACATGAAGAAATGATAATCTAAGTTAAAAACAATAGAAGAAATTTCTT
>JANHAO010015292.1:0-14944 GCA_026873985.1 Saraca asoca | reverse complement strand
GGATTGTTTGTGACTGAGTTCTGCATTGAACTTATTAATCATTTTAGGGATCCTTGTTATGATTAACAATAATTGAATGAATATTAAGTGATTAAGGAAGCATTAATCTCAAGTTGACTCCCTTGGCTGGTTGGTTTATCTATTTGCATTTCCATTTCTACATGTAGTTGCATGTTAGTGTAGTTTCTGTAAGTTTGGATTCTACCAACCCCTCTTTTTTTCAGCTTCTAATTGATTGATATCATCTCACAAATGATCTTTGGGTTCAGCCCGGTGTTGCTCTATGCTACAAGTAGAAGAGTGCAATCCGATTTTATAAATTTGTAATTTGATCGGCCGTGACAAACTAACATCAGTGCATCTGCATGTCCAACACAAAAGAGGCATCACCAAGATCTTTTATATACAAATACATTGATAGCATCTTCTTTGTTTTAATCAGAAGGCTCATATTATTACTAGTAAGGAGAATGTCATCAACATACAAAACTATAATCATAAATCTACTCATATCTATCTTAAAATAGATACACTAATTTACATCATTCTTCTTGAATCCAAGAGAAGTAACAATCTCATCAAACTTGAGATATTATTGCCTAAACGCTTGCTTCAAACCATATATAAATCTTTTTAGTTTACACATCAAATATTCTTTTCCTTTCTCTTGAAAACCATTTAGCTTGTTTATGTAAATAATTTTTGACAAATCACCATTTAAAAAGGTCATCTTAACATCCATTTAGTGTAGCTCCAAATCAAAATGAACCACCAACATCATAATATCTTAAACAAGTCTTTAGTTAAAATAGATAAGAAAGTTTCTCTATAATCAATGCATTCTCTCTGAGTGTAGCCAAACTAGTCAAGCATTATGCCTTTCAATCTCACCTTGAGCATCCTACTTGATCTTAAAGACCTATTTGCATCTAACAAGCCTGCAACTAGTAAGTAATTACACAAAATCTGACACATTATTTTGGTGCATCAAAATTGATTTTTCTTTCACAACATTCATCCATTTGAAGAAATGGGACTTGAAATGGCTTCCTAAAAACTAGTAGGATCAATATCTTCATTAACATCAAACTCATGCCCTTACAAGTACACCAAATAGTCATTTGTGATTGCTGGTATACAAATCCTCTAAGATCTTCTCAAGGGTGCTTCTTTATTTACAGGACTTGGTTCTCTTTCCTATACTAGTGGATCATCTAGCTCTCTAGCTTCCACCATTGGTTTTATCATTAGTTGCAATGGATCATTTTTTGGATCAACTTAGTATGATTCAACCAATGAAGGTGCTAGTGGAATAACAATTTGTTCTTCTCCAAGAAGAGATGTTATGTGGTTCTTCACTCCCACCATCCAACCATCCACAAAATAGATAGCATGAGCTAACTCAATGACCCTGGTAATGCAGTTGGACAGTAAAATCTGCTACCTCTGGAGCCACTTCAATATGCAATGAAGTAGCCACTAATAGTTTTTGGGTCAAGCTTCTTCGTAAGTGGATTATGTGACTTTACTTCAAGTTTACAACCTTAAACATGGAAATACCTCAGACTAAGCTTTTTTCCATATAGCAACTTATACAGAGTTTTAGGCACAAACTTATTAGGTACTTGATTTAGAATATACACAATAGTCTTCAAAGCGCCACCCTATAGAAAATTTGATAAAATGGAATGCATTAACATGCATCTCACTATGTCTATGAGCATGCGGTTTCTTTCTACAACATAATACCATTGGGTGTTCTAGGCATTAAATAACTTGCCTCAGTTCCACAATCTTGAAGATATCTTACAAAAGGACTAAGATTTCTACCAGTTTCATTGTATCTGCCATAATACTTACCACCTCTATCAAAATTAAAGGTACTTGATTTTCTTTCCCATTTTGAGTTCCATCATAGTCTTAAATGTCTTATAAACATTCAAAGATTCAAACTTTTCATTGAGGAGTTCCACCCGGCCAAATCTTAAGTAGTTGTCGATGAAGGTGATAAAGTATCCATATCCACCCATAGCACTCAATGTAATAAGTCCACTAATATCCACGTGGATCAACTTCAAAACATTTGTCTTCTGGTCTTCTTTCCTTTTCTAGGTCTAGTATTGTTGACACTAAAATCCGGTCAATTGGTTTCAATTCAACAACACCCCTGACTGCAAATTAAAGAAAAGAAGAAATGGCAGGGAAGACCAGAGGAGAGGAAACAGAGCAATAACATCAGGAGTTTATCGTGGTTCGACTAAAGCCAGTTTTGGCCCCTACGTCCACGCTGCTTTTCTATTGTTTAATAATGGAAAGTCTTTACAAGGCCAAATTACAACAACTACAAGGCTTTCTTACAACAAATAGTATGCTCTCTTACTGTAAGCAAAGCTTCTACCAGTAAAGCTCAATTTCTCTAAATTAGTAGAGTTTTGGCATGTGTATTTCTCTCTCTTTATAATGGTCCTCCCTTCTATTTATAGTAAGGAGGAAGGTTACAAATGTAATTCCTTGATCAACAAAATGATTACCTTCACCATTCAGGGCTTTAAATGCTTGCCATCAGGCAATTAATGCTGGGCAAATCATTGTCGGACTTCCGGGAAGCTGATGTATAATTTCGGGATCTGAGCTGCCAGACTTGGGGATATATTTTCGGATTGTTGACTGGGTTTCGTACGGGTGTCCGTTGGCAGCGAGTGGGGAGTTCTGGGTGATCTCCTTCGTCCTTGTTGGGTCGCTGTCCCGAAGGTGGTGGTCTTGCTTGTCGAGGGTTTAGACCCTCCTCGGTGGATCGCGTCTTCTTTCCTGTGACCTAGCGAGGCGTCTGTGGCTTTTGTTTGTTGCCTGAAGTCCTCGTTCAGCAGCATTGGACTCTCATCTGGCCCTTAATTTTGATTGATTGTGTTTTCTCTTATACTTTAGTCTAGCCCAAACCTCATATTTGAATAACGCCCATAACAAGTATAAAGTTTCCCCTTGATGTAATTTACACACATGCCAAAATCAAAGAAGTTTGGGTCATGAAGAATCCTTTCTTTTATCAATCTCTCCATCCTTTCTCTCGAGATATGACTAAAAGGCCTAATGTCACAACTAAAGAATTCTCATCAATTCTATCCCTTTTATTTCTAACCATAGTATTTATAAAATTTGCATATTTTAAGCATAAGTCAACTATATAAATCATCACACAAATAACTAGAACCAAATTTTCCATTTTCAAAATGGCTATTGTATCTACATCGGTCTAAAGCAACAGCTAAAATTGAATTCCTTCTCATGGAAGGCATATAAATAGTATCTCTTAACTCTAAAATATGACTTGAAGATAAACATAAAGCTACTGCTCCTATATGCTCTATTTGCACTTTATCTCCATTTCCTAATTTGACTATCAACTCTCTGTCACTTGGATTCTTATTGTTTCTCAGCACCTTGTTTCTTCTTCTCAATCCATTTCTTACGCTTAAAGTAGGCCACTTTCTTGTGTCCATACTTCTTATAATACCTACAAGTCCCTTTAAACAAAGACTTTATGGGTTTATAGTGTTGCATATTCCAAACAACTTTATTTTCTCTTGAAATTGGATTTGTTTTTGTTATCCTTATGGTGTGATTTATTCCCATATTTAGCATTTGATACATGTGAAATAAAGTGGGCATTGTGAACCTTTTCTTTCTTCATGTCATTTTCTTCTTGACTAATAATGGAAATCATGTCATTGATAATATGCTCATCCTTTTGGGTGTGATATGATATCTTGAAAGATCAAATTAAGCTAGAAAAGATTCCAAGGCATGATAGATCAGATAACTATCTCCTAAGTCCACTTTTAGGGCATTTAAATGATTATAGTAATGCACTAGCTTCATGAAGTGCTCACAAACTCTACTAACACCATCATAAGTAGTTTTCTCTAGCAAAAAGAGATAATGACCTTTTTTTAGCCTTATCAAACTTCACAAATTTCTTAGCTACAAAGTCCATAAAAGCTTTAGCATTTGGAGAGTTAACAATGCTTTGCCTAATTGTTTTGTTCATAATGTACTTTATAACCATCAAGCACACTTTATTCAAGTGTATCCACTTTTCATGAAGTGTCATTTGCACAACAGTAAAATTATCATCAATTGTTGGTTCTTCCTCTCTCAATGTCAAATCCAAGTTGGTGATTGTCAAATATAATTTCCACGACTCACCTCATTCCTCATAATTGGCCCCATTTCTCCATTTTCACAACAATTAATTACATAGGCAACGGGTTTGATAAAATAATAATTTATGAAATTAATCATAAATTTCATGCATATTCAACATGATCATGTTATGAAATTTCCTTGTAAATTATGTAATTTCTAAACAATATCATACTATAAAATCTAACAGCTATATAATATTTAAGATTCTGTAATATAATATAAGGATCAAATATTATATTCCTAAAACTCAATACCGATAGGGTATTTAGAATTCTAGAAAAACAATACTTAACCCTAGATCTCATACTATCATTAATAAACTATATTAATAATATCATACTGATAGGATATATATTATTAGCGTAGCACTCTTATAAATACTAGATTAGGTAATTTAATTTTTATAAAATTTTATACAACTGATCTCATGATAAACGGGTATATAATTACATAAAATTCCATGACATAATAATAATTCCTACATAATAGTACTTTCATACACATAATCAATGTCAAATTCATTTAACATCCAAACAATATCATAATATATTATACTAGAAAATTTTTTATACAATAATGTTAACAATGTTAGAATTAAATGTTAACAATGTTATGCCCAAATTAGTTCAAATTAATATTCAAATAAATAGATCAAAATAAATAAATAAATTTTATTTCTAGAGAATTCTGAAAAATACCCAGAATTACGGTCTCGAAGAGTACAGGCAAACGATACTCGAATAGCTGTCAATGGTCGCTGGGAATGTTGCGCATGGCCCACGTGTACTAGGCTTGCATATGGGCTTTGTGCGTCGGAAGCCCATCTGCTTTCTTCTTCACTCGGAAGCCTGCTATTCAGATCTATGTGACCTAATTCTGCACCATTTCAACCTAATTCAAAATTTGGCCAATTTCACCCAAATTTTTATGTGGGTTTTAATCCTAATGAGAATCTAAGATCAACCTGAACAAAAGTGGAAAAATTGCTTTGATTTTGAGCAAGAAAATCTGAAGCTAAAACTAGTTTTCTTTGTCCAAAAATTCATTTAAAAAATTTATACACGTTAGTTTTGATCAAATTAAAATATAAGTTTTGTTCAGTACATGATTTTGAGACAAAATCATAAATGAATTTAAAGAAATTACAATTAGTTTTGAATTTGATGAAATTTCTTTTGGGAAAAACCTTAAACACTTAAGTCATCGTTCTATTTTAGAACACTAGTAAAACATACAAAAATCTTAAAATTTATTTGTGTGAAATACATCAATAATGATAAAAATTTTATTCAATTACAAATCAATTTTCACTATAAGATGATAATTTTGAATCAAAGAACTCACAATCTTTCTTAATTTCATGAATTATGTAATACATACATAATTTTCAATCAAATTTGTCCAATATTTAGCCATATGACACGATAAAATAATTGGCTTTGATATCAATGATAAGAATTGAAATAAAATTGAACCAAATACCAGATCAAATTGATTACATTATATCACATAAATGATATGCAAATTAATAATAATCATAATATTAAATTACTTACCTTAAGAAAATTATGAATTCATTGAGTTTAATGTGTAAATTTCGGTAGGTGCACTTCCTTCGAACCTTAGCAACCTTTAAGAGAGAATGTTTACGAATCATAATGGAAAGATTTTAGGGCTAATGTAAAGCGAGAATAAGGACATACCTTACGTATATTAAATGCTAAGCTTAGTTACAAAGTTGTAAATTACTTTGGGTCTAAGTATCATTTTATGTCCATAATATTATCACTTAATATGAGTCATTTCACAATATTGATTTCACATTTGTATAATTCAGATTTTATTAAAATACTCTAAGAAAAATTCTAACATTTATCTATCAATTGATAAAAAGACGCCATGTCCTTAAAAAAGTGAGAGTAATTAATAATTTTATCCAATAATAAAAGCATTTTACAATTCTTTTATGACATTACGTAAAGAATGATAATGTAGTACTATTTTTTTTTATGTCAATGCATCGAAATGCTTATAACTATAGTAGAAAAAAAAAACAATTTAGAATAGTGAAAGAAATTTATTCATGTAATAAAAAAATTGAGATTAATATAATTAGTTGAAAAAAAAAATAATCTACAAACAAAAATGAAAACAAATAATTTTGTGAAAAAAAAAAATCTTAGCCTCATTAAATAATTTAAAATGATACTTTGGACGTATAAAGGATGCCTATTTTAAATAATTGGTATTTTTCTATCATCACTCAATACATGAGTGATAAAATAAGCTTTAATATGAAACAAATTTATATTATGGATATGAATTAGACATTTTAAATTTTAATAATTATATTTGAATATATTAAAATATCATTACAGTTAATTAGATGAATAATATTAAAAGTCATAATCTAATATTTAGAGAATAAATCTAATATATATGTTTTTCTTCTCGAAAAATCAAATATTTTTTCATTTATATAAAAGCCTAAACATGAGGAACAGAAATGTAATTAGATTTAAGTATAAAAATAATTTTAAAAAGCCATAAAAGATAATTTGGTCATTGATCCAATGAGTAGACCAAATCAAGATAGAACCACTTCAACCAGTCACACCAGTAATAAAACCGAGGAACATAATTTTTTAAAGTATAAAATTATATATTATATGCTTGCATATAAAAAATTTAAATCTATTTATCTAATGCAAGTATATTTCTAAAACATAATAAATAAATATTGATTTTATTATAATTGCACTCATCTAACACAATTGTGATTAAATAAAAGGCAAATAACAAAATTTTGATTTCAAGTGCTAATTACAATCACTCTCTTTTCGGCTATTTTTTGTGTTTAGTTTTGGTTTCCTTTTTTTTTTCTTTTTTTTTCTAGGCTTTTCAAGAGTAGGGTTAAGGATGTTGCCCTTGGACTTTTAAGAAATTTGGACATATTTGGATTCAACTTCAAATCGAAAAAAAAATAAAAAATAAAAATCCGGATCTAATGAGTGAGCGAGTGACTGGTTCAATAGAGTATTTATCGAGTTTCAGCAGGTCAATTTGAGTTTTTGATGTTCCAGATTGAAGGATTAATTTGGTCTGTTCCAAGGACCGAATATTGGTCCAATCGGTTGAAATAACCCGATTAATCTAGTTCTAAGAACATTTAATAATACCTTATACAATAAAACTAATTCAATAAGTAAATATAGTTTTTAAACTTTTATGTATTAACTTTTTTACACTATTACTAAATTTGAATGATTTCTCTTAAATCTGAATTAAATAATAATTTAAAATTTATGGTTTTATACCTTTTCAAAGTTTTATTATCATTAAATAATTATAATATATATTATTTGAAATGTTTTTTGAAAAGCTTATTTTCATAAATTTTTTAATAATGTCACTTAAATATAAATATAGTTAAAAAACAATTTGAAAAAGTGTAAGAACATTTTAAAAGCTTATTTTCATGATATGATAAAATTTACTAAATTAAAACAATCAATTAAAATTTTTCATAACATAACTTATTAATGAATTAATCTAATTATAAATATAATAGAAACAACATATTTTAAAAGAGAGGAAAAAATTCTATTCATATGATAAAATTAACTAAAAAAAAATTGCTCAGAAAAATTCAACTAAAATTGTTTATATGTTTTTAAAGAGGCCAATGATAGGGATATGTTCTGACCTTATATCCTATCCCTTACATTCATGGAACAAAAAATCTTTTAAAATTTAAATTTCATTGCATAAGTGATGGATGAAATTGATACGGAGTGAAGCCATCTTTTAGTCCCTGAAAATTATTGACATTGGGCATTTAGTCCCAAGATATATGTAGTTATTGTTTGACACCTTCCTTTCGGAATTGGTGGATTGGTAGGATAGCTATCTATTGTTAAGTGACCTACACAAAAAGTAAATTCGTTATTATTAAGTGACCTACACACATAATAAAATCAGTTATATATATATATATATACATGATAGAAGTGGTTCTCAAAATATGTTTTAACTGTTAAGTCAGTAATCTCATAAAATTTTTATCTAGTGATGATGATTTGAAGAAAATACATTTATTAATACATATAAGTGTGAATGTATCAATTATCGTGCTCTTGGACGAATAATGTGCGATCACACATATTTTTATAGTATTGATAATATCAACGACACTCTCATTGGATGGTTGTCGTAATTATATTATTTATAATATTTAGATTACGTCTTTTGTCATGTGTCAATGCGTTAAGCTCTTGTTTAATTAAGTTGTATAAGATGGTTGATCGACTAGATATAGTAAGTCAATTGATATGAAGATGAGATTACATTGATATAATCATTTTTTCAACTTCGTCAAAAGATTAATGACCTCTTTGAAGTCCTACATTTATCAATTAGTTGTGACAACTCATCCTTTCCTAACTGAAATTCTATTAAAAAAAGACGGAATGAATTAAGGATGGAATGTTAACTTCACACTGGCTCGTTAAACATGAAGTTAGACTACGTGAGCTTGTTGCTTGGATGAAGACGATGTTGTATAGCCGAGTTTTATAAGAGGGCTAATCAATTAGATATAGCAAGTCGATTGGTTTGAGGGTGAGATTGTCTTTGTTATAATCACTTTTTTAATTGATCTTATTCAATCATCAAAAGATTGATGACCCCTTTGAAGTCCCGCATTTATCAATTGATTGTAACAATTCACCCTTTCGGAACTGAAACTTTGCAGAAAAAGTCGGAATGAGCTAAAGATGTGATGTTGACTTCACAGTTGCTCATTAAAGGCCAGGCTAGACTGAGTTGACTTGTTGCTTGGATGAAGACGACGTCGTATTACAAGGTTGTTGGCTGAAAATTGTGATGTCATCTCGTGAGACTGCTTGTAGAACCAAAAACGACTAAAACACAGGTTGAGATAACGGTCATGAAATCTCAGGTTGATGGAGGCTGATCAAAATTTGCAGGTATTGAGGCAAGAGATGAATCCAAAAAACCAGAAACAAAGAACAGAACAGGGAGAAAATAATATGGGCGATAAGGCTGAGAATCCTTCTAAATAGGCATTATATTCCCAAATTGATCACTCGAAGCCAAAATTGAAGAGAGAAATAACGAGAATAAAAATGACCATATAAGAATCACTTTGAAAGATTTGAAGCTTTACTTAGAGAAGTTGAGAAGG
This sequence comes from Saraca asoca, assembly GCA_026873985.1. Lineage (NCBI taxonomy): Eukaryota > Viridiplantae > Streptophyta > Magnoliopsida > Fabales > Fabaceae > Saraca > Saraca asoca. The sequence goes on along the minus strand of JANHAO010015292.1, from coordinate 5,535 downwards.
CAAATGAAGTTTCAGCATTAGTAGAGGAAATTGGCAGCCAATTTGACGTTGCTCTCTTGAAAATGAAGTTGGAAGCTGCCATGGCAAAACTTGGGGAACTTAGAGCTTGTGCAAATCAGGTTGTTACCAAGGTTGACCTCGCTAAGAAAGCTAAAGCAATGAGGTAAGTTGTTCTAGCTGCACTTAGGAAGAAGATAGAGTGAATTGGAATGAGAGAAAAATTAGGCTTTGTTTATTCACCCAACCACACCCTTTTGGTTTGTTAAGCAAATACTAGCTTGGCTTTTAAAGTTGCCAGTGTAAAGTTATCCTTCCAAGTCAGCAAATTCCGTTTGATATAAGATTATTTGTAGTGGGGAAAACTTAAAAAAGTTGTTTAAATTTTGTTTATTAATTTTTTACTGGATCTCATACTGCTACATCATTTTGCACTTCTTTAAGCAACTCAAGCAATTTTATCTCACAATGATGCAACTCTATCAAGTTTCTTAAATGGGCCTCATAACTTATCTCACTTCTTTTAACTTATCTCACAACTGGATCCACTTTAATATTAAAATGCAGTTGCTTAACAAGCAACTACAATGTCGACTTGTATTTTTATAGTTACTTCACAGTGGGTAAGCAACTTTAAAGAGAGATGCTTAGGTTAAGCTCCCCCTTAAACTTCCCCCATTACAGACAGCCTAAGTTCAGTAACGGAAGTATGAATTGTTTCAACTAGTTAGTAATTGAGGGATTAATAATGACATCAAATATATTTTGAGGACTAAATGTCTAGCGCCCATAAATTTTAGGGATCAAAAGATGGGTTTTCTCAATTGGTATGTTTCAGAATTTTATTACAAAGCCACACATGACAAAGATGGATACAAAGTGGTCAAGATAATACAATAACAAACCCTAAGGACTAAATCCTTCGTAAACAAATCAAGTGGAGAAGTTGAGCATTGAGAAAAACCTTTTTTCGAAAAATTTCCAGACTCCATTGACAAGCACTCAAAACAGCAACAGAATCTTAAGCATCTTTAAAATCATCTAGAAAATCTTCAAGGTAGATGCTATTCACATGTTTGAACTATAATAGAATGAGATTGACTGAGGGATTATTTTGTTTAAATGATATAACATTAAAAAATTATTTTATTTGAACAATATGAAATCAAGAAACTATTAATAACACCTCAAAAAAATCAAGAATGAAATTGCAAAGAAAGGACACATTGGAGAATTCAATTGTTGATTTTATCTAAAAAAAATATACATTATCTCTCTCAAAAATTAAAAATGCATATTTTTTCTATCAAGTTGAAAATTTCCGCATCCGCTGCTTCATCTATTTAAATAAGGCAAACATATAATTCAAAGCAATATTAATGTAAACTTTTAGTTTTATCTGTTTTTTATCCTTTAACTTGTTGTTTTGAGTGACAATATAACTAAACATTCAAAAAACATAAAAGGAAAAACATACAATCTTCATCTTCACAAATTTTGTGGTGGATACTATGTACCTTTAGCTATTTTTTTAGGGACATTGTTTACTTCTAACCATAGTTTGTAAAATTAAATCGGATTAATAGATGTTGACGTTGGATTTTGGTAGTGCTCCAAACTCCGGCCAACGGGGGGATTCTTACTGGATCTCAAGCCTCTTTCCGGTTTGACTTATACAGGACGAGGAAGTGAATTAGGATCAAAGGGTGAGTAGTAGTGAAAGTATGAGTTTTAACGTGGTTCGGTCAAATCCGGATAGCACCGGACCCTACGTCCACGGCGGATATTTTATTCATGTAGAGTAACTTGCAGAATTTTTACTTACAAGATTGTCTGCTTCCCAGATTGTCCTCCTTCCTCTAACAGGGCAATCCTATTTATAGAGGGATGAGGGGTTACATGCATTAATTACAAGTTATAGTTGTGTTACATCAAATAATAAATGAGAAAAGACAGCAAAAGGGGCTACAATCTGGCTATTGCAGAAAGTAGGCTGCTGAACGGTCCCCCTAGGTTGGCGGTGGACTTGTGTCTGCTGCTCGATGTCCCGAGCTGGGGATTCATGGCTTGGAGGCGTCATAGGTTTTGCTGTAGCGAGCTAGGTGTCGCTGTAGCAAGAAGGCGATCTTGAGAGGAATGGTTGATCACTCGAAGATCCAATTTTGTGATTTCTTTGCTGGTCTGTTCCTCGTGGGGGAGGCTATTTCACGGAATATATCCGAACCCCTTCACAGCATCGTTGTATTACGACGAGCAAGGCAGGGCTTGACGTTTGGAATTGCTTTACTGTTGCCGCTCTCTGGAGCGTGAGACTTGGTCTTCGTTGTACTCGAGGGCTCATCCTTGCGAGGCCAATTTTTGTATACAACATAAGCCCCCAACTCTTAGCTTGCACAGCAAGCTGGGAGTTGAATCTTTTTGGTTCCTAAAAAGTTGAAGTCCCCTTTTCCCAGAACCATCTCTTCATTTCCCCAGATAACGTACATCCGGTAATTATGACAGCACTAGTTGAATCTTTTTCTGAGACCATTAATGCGGGTGGTTGGGAAGGGTGATTCTGGATCCTTTGATGAACCGTCACCGACTCTATATAAAGGAGGATAATTCTTTAGCCTTATCATACTGGGTGAACATGAAGTATCCTGATAAACCACCACAGAAATTCTGATCCATTCCGGAGGTGTGTATAGTCTGCTGCATATGTGTTTCGAAGGATTCATCTTCACCTATAACAGGGGGCATTCTCTCACATATCCCAGATTAGGTCCTTCCAGTTTCGCCATGAGGCAATTCCTCGGTTGTCCGTGCCCCTGGTACTCCCTGAGCCAATTCCTTCAGGAGGTGCAAGTGGTCGAGGGTAGATGGGATGCAGCACTGTCGCCGATTATGCATTTGAAGAAAAAATAAGTGGCGTGCTATTCTCAAAACGCGGCCATCCACGACTGACCTCCTTTCTCTGTCTTTCTCTTTTTCTTTCCTTTGTCGCTGTTCTTTTTTTTTTTTTGCGGGGCTTCTTTTGCTCCTCAACTAGCTTGTACTCAGCGTTCTCCAATGTGTTTTGCTTGGCTTTGTGTCTAGGGCTTTCTAATGTAAATACACCTCGTTGAGGTCTTTTAATGAATAAAATTGGCCTTTAAGTATTCTTTGTCTGATGCCCCTTCCTCTTCTTTGTGATACGCTCTTGCTTGAATCATTTACCGAACTTTCTTTTTGAAAATAATATAAGTTGTGCGTTGGGGTAACATTGCTCTCAGATAGTTCCCGCAAAAATACAGATGTAAAATTTTTCAAATAATAGGATAGATTTACGTGTAAGCCGTGGTTCCTGTAATTCCGTCAAATTTATATGAGAGTCGTAAAACGAACAGACGAGCAATCTCATGCTCGGATAAGTAAATATGCATGAGATCTGTAACTTAATTAAGTTCGCATGAGAGCTGCGAAACAATTAGTGAGCGATCTTGTGCTCAGATAAGTAAATGTGCATGAGAGCTGCAACTTAGTTAAGTTTGCATGAGATCTGCGAAACAATTAGTGAGTGATCTTGTGCTCAGATAAGTAAATGTGCATGAGAGTTGCGAAATAATTAATGAGCGATCTTGTGCTCGAAGTAAGGGTGATCAATCTTGTGGTCAGGGCAATCTTGTGTCCAAAGGGGTGGCCGATCTTGTGGCCGGGGCGATCTCGTGCCCAAAGTAAAGAGTGATCGATCTCGTGGTCGAGGTGATCTTGTGCCCAAAGGAGTGGGCGATCTTATGCCCAAAGTAAAGGGTGATCGATCTCGTGGTCAGGGTGATCTTGTGCCCAAAGGGGTGGCTGATCTTATGGCTAGGGCGATCTTGTGCCCAAGAGTTTGTTTTAGAGCATTTCCATGCCTCAGTGAGCCCTCAGCTTAATTGGTGAGTTATTTTCGAGCATCTCCATGCCTCAGCGAGCCCACAGCTCAACTGGATAGGTAAGTTTATTTTGAACGTCTCCACGCCTCAGTGAGCCCGCAGCTCAACTGGATAAGTGAGTTTATTTTGAACATCTCCACACCTCAGTGAGCCCACAGCTCAACTGGATAGGTGAGTTTATTTTGAGCATCTCCACTCCTTAGCGAGCCCACAGCTTAACTGGATAGGTTTTTTGTCAATTCTTCTCCGGATTGAACTCCGGGGGGGCCGACTAAATGGTGGATCAGAGTGCAGAGCCTTTCATAAAGTTCGCGATGAGTTGACAGCATACGGGTTGTGTGCGTTGCTAGCATGATAAAAGGAAACTCAGTATTAGTAATTGCATTCAAAATGTTCGTACAATTTACACATAGATACAAGAGTTCAAAATATCGTCCTGATAGTCGGGGACCGCTCTCAGTTGGCATCCCTCCAGGATGATCCATACTGTTGCCGGGAAGGTTGTACAATGTAATCATGTAAGCGACCCTTTTTGATGAGATTCTCAATAGCGTCTCACAGTGCCCAACATTCTGAGGTGACGTGTCTGAACTCGTTATGGTATGCACAGAATTTTCCCCGATTAACTCTAGACTTACCGGGAGTCTTCAGGGGTGGAGGTTTTCCGAAGTCTTCCTTGTCTCTCTCCATTGTAAAGATCTTGTCCTGAGCATTTGACAATATGCTATAGGTGTTGTGGCGAGCTTGAAATGGGGGTCGCTCATCCTTACTCTTCTTTGCGGGTTGGAACTCAGGATTGTCATTCCCGCTCCCACGGTTGTTTCTTTTTCTGCTCAGAGTTGAGCCACCTATTTCAGCTTTCTGCAAGCCGAAGGTCTCATCCCATCTGACTTGTTTCATGGCCCATTCGTAAAACTCACCCAAACTGCCCACCGGGAACTTGTACAGGCTCTTAAATAGTTTTCTGTCCCTACGGAGTCCTGCTGAGATGGCAGCCAAAATAACCTCGTCCGAGGGTTTCTTTACATTATTAGCTTCGTGCCTGAAGCAAGCGAGATAATCTTTCAGCACCTCCTGCTTACCCTGGAAGATTGTAGCAAGGTGGTATGAGGGCGCAAGCCACTTCCACAGCGCTTGGTATTGATCGACAAGCTTTTCCTAACTAGTGATGCTACGGGCCGAGAGACTCTTGAACCATGCTCGAAGGACTTCACCCAGGGTAGCAGGGAAGACGCGACATCTGACTAAGGAGTTGCAAGCTTGGAGATCTATCTGGATGTTGAACAGGTCCAGATGGTTACACGGGTTGTTGTCCCTGTCATACAATGGGATGGCTGGAACTTTAAGCTTACTTGGTAGGGGTTCCTCCATGATCTCTCCAGAGAGAGGGGTTTGCTCCCCAATGCACCGTTGGTTATTTTGGGCACGAGGGTGCTCCTCCAAACACTTAATTCTTTGAAGGAGACCTTCCACCACGATACCCAAGTGTTGGTCTGGATGGGTGCCCTAGACCAATTTGATTGAGTTCTAGTGCATCCTAGACTATACATTCTGTGTATTTAGATATGAAGGTTGTACATTTCATCTTATATTGCATTCATCATGTATTGCATACGTAAGATGAAGCCCATGGTGAGAAGTT
>JANHAO010015291.1:0-14895 GCA_026873985.1 Saraca asoca | reverse complement strand
ATTTAAAATTTACAAATCTTTGTACCTTGTTTTATCTTCATTATTTATTTTTTAATTCTTGCCAATTTAAAAAAAATTAGTTTCATTATAAACAATACCTGCGGATTTTTTTGCAGATTTAGAATCCGCAGGAAATTAGTTTCATTATAAACAATACCTGCGGATTTTTCTGTAGATTCTAAATCCGCAGAAAATTTACAGGAAAATCCGTAGGAATTTTCTGCAAAAATTTTCCGTAGAAAAAATCCGCAGGTATTTCACAATTTTCAAGTAATATACCTGCGGATTTATAATATTACCTGCGGATTCTAAATCCCCAGGTAATATACCTGCGGATTTAAAATTCGCAGGAATTTTCTGCGAAACTTTTCCGCAGGTATTTTGCAATTTTCTAGTAGTGGGGTCTTTGTCGCACTCGAGTTGTTCGTTGGTCCATCAAGGACAATTCGAATTTCACATGCAATAATAGACAAATAGAGTGCAAATATATACTAATGAAATTCTTTCTTTGAATAACTGCAAAACAAGAAAGGGTGTCTAGAGTTGAGGCCTTTGAGTACTTGCAAAATAGATAAGGGCGACTAGAGTTGGGGCTTGACGGTTGAGTTAGTGATGTGTATTTAGTGGGAGTGGGAGAGAGGATTTAATATAGGAGCGCGGTAGATGCTCAGCTGAGTCTTTTAGATAGTTATGTATATAATTACTGTTATACCCCCATAATATAATATTTATCACTTGCCTCCTTTTGAATCTATAAGCAAGGCTTAAACAAATGTATGTGAGTAGGAGCCAATTAATTTGATCATGTAAGTAAGTCAATCACTTCAATCATGTTGATGTCCGGCCTATTATTTTGATTGTGTTGTAGACTAATTGTATTCATTAATTGATGACCGATCTCTTGGATTATGTTATTAACTGATCATATTGATGAACTTAATGACTGATTTCTTGGGTTATGTTGCTAATATGTTAATCAGTCTCTTAAGCCATAAGCCATGTAGATGTCTGATGATTGTGTTATTCTTAATTCAATTTTTATACATAGTCATGGTCTACATAAATTATTTTAAAATTAGATTATATTATATTTAAAAAAATTAGAATAAGATTATTAAAATAAATTAAGAGTTTGAATATAAAACTAAAGTAATATAAGATTATTAATAACGTGATACAAACATGAGATGTTTTATATGAATGTTTGGAGTTATGCTTACATGGATTTAAATATATAGGTCTATTCATTTAATATGAATAATAAAAATATGAATAATAAATGGATTATATCAATGTTGGTTTAAAACTAAACAAGTTCACATGGCAGTTCATTTAAGAATTTATATTAAAATTTTAAAAATATTATTTAAAAAATAATAAATAACCAATTATAAATAATTATATATAATAAAAATAAAAATAAAATTTTAATAAAATGAAAAATAAAAACCCAATAAAATATTTAATTGATAATTATAATATTTTAATAAAATATCATATTTATAATATAAAATTTGTTAATTAAGTTATCATTAACCTATTTAATAAATGAATTACGCTAACATAATTGGATTATTATACAGATTAGCCTAGGGTTTTTATTATCTTTAAGACAACTTCAATTCGACACATATCCAAATTAACATGTGTAACTAGTTAACCTAAACAGAAAAGAAGTTCAATCTTACGGTTATTCAACTTTTTTTAAGGAAAGATTAAGTATTTTGGTTATAATTTAATCCTACTGTTTGAGGTTAATCCTATGTGAAGCAGCTGTGTATGATCCATTAAACCGAAACATTCGCAGGTTTGTGCTTCTCCACGTTGTCAAAAAGATATGAGAATGTTTTCAAACCCAAAATTAAACAGACGGATTTCTTTTCAACTGTCAATATCACAAAGTCAACCCCAACGTCGGCCAGAATCGTTCAAAACCGGTAAATAAACAATACACAATGAAGAATTTCAATCATCAAAAATAATAGAAAATTTTTTTTGTGTAATCTGATAATTATTTTTAAACCCAAGAAATTATCCGTGTTTAATTATCTTTAAACAGGAATCATCTTTAAATTCCAAGATTCATATTTGTTTGAAAAATCTTTTAGTAAAATATTCAGAGATTTTGAAGAAATGTTTAATAAAAGTCATTAAGATTTTAATTTAAAGTCTCATAATAAAAAATTTAAGGTGTGAATATTCAGTTTATTTTTGTTGAAGAAAATGTTTTAACATCAATTGTCAATTTTATTATCTTTTATAAAATTTTTGCATATTAAAAATATGATTTTAAATTTTTATAATATATTAAAAATTATAAAAAATTAAGACACTCAAACCATTTCTTCCGGAAGGTATGCCTTAAGAAGCTAATAACCAAAAAAGCCTAATTAAGAAAATCTTTATATATAACTATGTTTAGTTAATAACCAAAACTAATACCTTTTTATTTTCATTCTGCTGCAAAACTAACTAAAACCTAACCAAAAGTCAATACTATATGAATCAAAAGAAAGCCATGTTTTCAAACTTTAATAGAAGAACTAAAACCCCAACCAAACACAAACGTGCATCCCACAACTCTGTCTTCTTCATATACTCATCCTTTTGGTTCCCTCTAACCCTACAATCCACCAACCAAATCCCTAATCAACAATGCCAACGCTAAAAGCTCTGCCGCCGCCGCCTCCGCCACCGCCACCGCCATTGGGGCAAGCGGATTCCACTTATACCTCCATTACGGAGAGAAATCCATCACCTCTCCGTGCATCCATCTCCTTGCAACCAGCAAACAAGAAACAACGCTCGAAACCCAATGCAGTTTTCCGAAAATTCCGATCGGTTTTCCGGTCTTTCCCCATCATAACTCCGTCCTGTAAGATGCCGGTCCCGCTAAAAGGAGGCCGGCCCAACGATGGACACATCCACGGCGGGACTAGAATCACCGGAACCCTATTCGGTCACCGGAAAGCTAGGGTTAACCTTGCGTTCCATGAAAACCCTTGGTGTCTTCCCATGCTGCTTCTTGAATTAGCGATTCCTACTGGTAAGCTTCTTCAAGATATGGGAACGGGATTCATGAGGATAGCCTTCGAGTGCGAGAAACGTCCGGCCGAGAAGACGAAAATCATGGACGAGCCGATATGGACGTTGTATTGTAACGGCAAGAAATCTGGTTATGGGGTTAAGAGAGAGCCGACGGACGATGATTTGATCGTCATGCAGGTTCTTCATGCAGTGTCGACAGGAGCCGGCGTACTTCCGACCGATATGTTGGACCCTCAGGACGGTGAGTTGACGTACATGAGGACGAATTTCGAGCGAGTGATCGGATCGAAGGACTCTGAGACTTACTACATGATGATGCCGGATGGTAACAATGGACCAGAGTTGAGTATCTTTTTTGTGAGGATATGATTGGCAACTGAGAAAATGCTGATTTCTTGCTTGGAAAAGGCCTAGGTCCTAGAGAAATTGGTGTATATAAATGTGCTTTAATACTTGAAGCGTTATGGACCATTTTGCATGGGATTAAAGGCCGATTAAAAGTGATTAAGTGAGTTAATTGGCTAGATTAATGTGTGTAGATGAGGCTTTGTAGTGTCAATATGTTGTGTTTGATTTAATTAATTTTAACTAGGTAGCTTTGAGTTTGAGAATAGATAACATAAGGCATCATATGAGGAATACAAAGGGAAGAAAAAGAACTAGATGGCAATTTCAATCCTCTTTCTTACTTCTTAGATAGATTTTTTTATTTGTTATCTTGATGTATTTTTGTTGTAACAGTGATAAATGAATTGAATTAAATTTGGTTTAAATTAAGTGGATGAATAATATTGTCATATTGTCATTTAGCTTTCAGAAGGTTATAATGTGAGTGTAAATTTCTTTCTTCTTCTCCTCTTCCGTTATATTGTTTGTTCAACCATCTTTCTATGTTTTTGGGGGAGAGATGTGTTTACAAAATTCATGTATACACAGGCTATAACCTATGCAAACTTAAATTACGGGCAAAATTCCATTTTTGATGTTCCAATTTTCATGCTCGTTTCAATTATATCCATTGCTGTATGCAAAAACAATGTTATTAAATAGACATCGACTGAAAGATAAATCAATATATATATATATATATACTGTGATGTTTTTGTAAATAAGAAGAAAATTACAACGTTGGATTCTATTAAACAACTGACGTCTAAATTTAATATCACGTTTGATATCGGTTTAAGTTAAGGAACCAATACACTTTTAGCACAATTTTGATTTAAACCATCTTTAAAATCTATAGCTCCTCAATTGCAAATTTTTTTTATTAATTTATCAGCTAAATTTTTATTTAATTATATTTTAAAGAACTTTATTATAATATAATCAATAATTTATTTGATTATAGTCAAATTTTTTATTAATTTATTAATTAAATTATTTAAGTACAATTAATTTATTGATATGACAATATTATACTTAATTTTCTATTCTCAAGACTATAAAATTATAAAATTCTTTAATAATCATTAATGGTTAAATCAAAATAAATTTGACATATTTATATTCATATGAAAAGGAAGTAATTAGAGGTTGATTTTTATTAAAAACCAAAGTAGATGGACAAAAATAATTAAAAAAAACTCAGGCATATGAAAAGATGTAGATTAAATGTTGATTTTATATTAGAAACTGATGTAAAAATATGATATTATATGTTGATTCCTACGTTAACCAACGTCTAAAGTTTTCATGCATTATATAAGGTCAGTGCTCCTCCCTAACTCTCATTCTACTCTAACTTGCTTTGAATATTTATTTATTTTTTTTCCTTTTTTCATTCTCTTTTGTTGATTAGTTTCATTCTGTTGTAGCTTGTTATAAAGGTTTATAGTTTATTTTTCCTTTTTCCTTTCTCTTTTATTGCTTAGTTTGTGTAAAGGGAATGATTAACTTTTTTCTCCTGTTTCCCTTTAAATAGGACATATGAATCCTTTAAACAAGAGAACAATGGGTGCACTTGATGTATATGTTGTCTTGTAGATTGTCTTTGATGTATGTGTTGTCTTGTAGGCAACCTTTGATGTGCAAGCAATCCTTTGTAGTTGTCAATAATAATGTTACATTTATATTGCCTAGTTTATTTAGAAGGAATTGTTAGCAACATTATTCTTTCTATTTGGTCCAATGCTCTTTTTGATGTTTCAGGTTTCATTTTCTATTCCATTGATACATATATTGCTAGTTTGTTGGAATCAATGTTTTGTAGTGTATTTGAAATTTTTGTTGATCCAAATATATGAGATTTTGGTTGGATGATTGTTTTCTGTAAAAATCTAGCTAGCAGCAAGTTTTTGTATTTTATTAAAAAAATTGATAGAAACGACATCAGTTGTTTAATTTAAACTGAAGTCTTTACCACAATCTAAAGAATTATAGTTAGCAATAGGTTTTTGTAAAAATGCAGCTTGCAATAGGTTTTAGTATTTTTTTAAAAAATTAATGGAAATGACGTCAATTTTTTAACACAAATTGATGTTTTTAACATAATCCAAAGAAATTTTTGAAGTAATCAAATATTATTTAATCTATAAATAATTCAATTATTGAAATACTATTTAATGATAAAGTAATTCAAGCATTTAAATATTATTTAATTAACAAAATTTTTTAAAAAATAATTAGCTATAGGCAAATTATTTATGAAAATGTAATAATATATTATCTAAAAAAATAGAAAAAAAATTAATTAAAAAAATTCAACTCAGGGTGTCATAAATACTTTGAAAATTAATTCATCCATTGTTGTAAAAAAACTCTCATATAAACAAAATGAAAAAAATAAAACAAAAATAAAACAAAAATAATATAAAGCTTTGGTGGTGTTTTTTTAAATATGTTGAAAATTAATATGTCAATTTTCATAAGGTCTTAAGTTTATACACTGTTTTATTATAAAAATCGACCTAAATGCATGAGAATAAATGTCAGTTCCTTCTTAATAGCCAATGTCTAAAGTTTAGGCTTCTTTATGTAACATGCTTGTTCTTTCCCCCTACTATGATTTAATTTCCCTTGTCTGAAACACTTACCCAAAATCATTCTCAAATCTTTGTTGTATTTTCTTTCTTTGATTGTTTTCATTATCTTCAATCTTTACATTTCAAGTCTATCACTGATTAAGGTAGGAAACTTCATTCTTCTTATATTATATTCATTTCTTCCTTATTAAGTTATATCGATACTTTTTTATACTTTTTCAACTTTGTACTTTGCTAATGACTTATGTTTTAGGGTTTAGTTTTTTTTCTCTCTTTTGTTTTTTAGTTTGTTTATTGGAAATGATTTCAGTTAGGGTTTAGTTTTTTTATTATGGTTCTTGGCCAGTATGAAGTAGTTTTTGGCATCAATTGGCTAGGCATTCCTTGTTTCTTACTAGTAGCTAGAAAAAAGAAAAAAAAAAGGTTGACAATCTGGTCCCTACCAGTTGCACTCATGATTTCAATTTAAGTTTAGTTTTTGGCTTATATGAGGTAGTTTTGGCATAAATTGGCTAGTCATGCCCTATTTCTTACTAGCTACTAGAAAAATGAAAAAAAAAAAGGATTGAAAGTTTGCTAGCTACCAATTGCACTCATGATTTTGATTAGGGTTTATGATTCTGCTATATATTCTTGTGACATGAATTTATGTAGATAGCCTTCAGATCACCATCATAACATGATAGGGTTAGTTTTACTTTGAACAAACCTTCCTTGTTCTTCAAGGCACTATTACATTGATTTATCATCTTCATTATATTCTTTTGTTATATATATGTATTGCACATTCAACTTATTCCACCTCTAAATTAATAGGTTTATTTTGAACAAGCTTTCCTTATTATATAGTTTTATAATTCAGCCACGAATTATTATTAGATAATGACATATTCCTTTAATTATTGTTTTGTGAGGTTAACTTCTTTTACTTTTTTCCTTTTAAATAATTAAATGGATCCTTCTCAATATACTAACAAGATTACGAGGGGTGCCACCCTTATGAAAGATGATGTATAGTAGAGGAGAAAAGATGAAAGTTGACTTTAATGCTAAGGATCAAGCAATTGGGGATGATTTATTAAAATATAAGAGTTGTATTGGAATGTTGGCATGCACTAAAGTGCCAATCAATATTGAACACTGGAAAGAAGTACCAAAGGATATAAAGGAGAACATTAGGCAGGATGTCTTAGTATATCTTACTTATCTCTAACTTGTGTTTAAGATATGTATAACTATCTTCTTAGAATAATTGTATATAAGTATAATCTATGTGTATGTTATCTTGTAGACCATTTTAGACATTGATGGAAGGAGGAAAAATGAAGTCTTAAAACTTATCGGGGAATGGTGAAAGGATTTTAAGAACTTGTTGACAAGGGATTGTATTATCATCAAAAGGAAGGGTGACGAGAACCCCTTTAAGAAATATAACTTCCTCGATTAATAAGTGTGGGATGATTTTGTGAAGCAACACCAATCTGAAACTTTTTAGGTAAATTTGATTATCTTACCTTATATTTTTTTAAACTATATATTATAAGTGATTTGACAATCTTATTAACTATTTTTTTTTTGTCAACAGAGTGCAAGTGCAACCAATAGGGAGAGGCAAGCAAAAAACAAATATAAACATAGGCCGTCTCTTGGCAGATATGTGAAGCTTGAGCATGCTTTGGTGAAAAAAGTTTGCAAAATAACAAGCTTCTAATCAATCTAATTTACAAGTAATTTCTACATCTCGACATGAATTATGGAAGAAAGCGAAGTCAACACAAAAGGTGAATATATGACAGAAGAGAACCAGAAAGTTGTTGAGAAAATTGTAAGTAATTTGCAAATGCTAATGACTTAAAGTAATTATAAGTGTTAAGTGCTAATTGATGTTTTTAATTGTATATATGCCATATGATTCGATCACATAGTAATCAACCCAAGGAGAGTTTACTCCATCTGGAAGGATAAACATATTGATAGCTACGTTAGGAATTCAAAAGCATCTCGAGCATGTTAAGGGGGGAGGAGTGGGTCTTAAGGCCTATTTTGGAGAATCATCAAAGCATGTCACTAAGGATCATCACTTTCTATGGAAGATTTTACTACAAAGATTACTATTCGAGTATACAAAAAGTGAGAAAGGAGATCTGAGTTGAGATGGAAGAACTCTTTGATCAAAAGATGGTAGCTTACCTTCAGAAGATAGGCATATAGCCACTTCACCGACTTGAGGCCCGTAGATGATGAGGCAAAGATGCACCTTTTCCCTTGCCTAATAGCACGAAAGCCAACTATTCGAGAGACCTCAACCCATTTGCAAAGCTAATAGAGGTAAATAACTATCACTAAAAGCTTAAACTTCCTTTATTATGTAAATAGTTTCTAATATTTTTTGTGAAAAATAGCATTATAACTTTTTCAATTTGGTTTTTTGTCTAATAGGAGGGTCCAAATGTCTTCTAACCTTGTTGCTTGAGGAATGTATAATTGCATATGGAAAAGTTTTTCACAACTGCACATTTTATTGCCAACAACTGTCAGATGATTAAGCAAAGGTCATTATTGACACTCTACTGGATCAAAGTGCAAAACTACCAAAGCCAACGGATGAACTAAGGATAGTGAGCCAAGCGATTAGGACTTACATGGCATAACTGAAGAGTCTTATCACTTTGACTACAAAGATATTATTTTCTATCTAATAAGAAATTCTTTTGAAAGACCAAATTTTACTATATTTCTAATATTTAAATTTCATAATTTTATTTATGTTAATTAGGTATCTCACTAAGAAAAGAGTGAGCAAATGGGAGAGGAGGAGACTAGGGGGTTAAGAGTAAGCAAACAAATGAATCCATGACTCAACCAAGCTAGCTAACTCAGTCCCAAGAGATGCCTCCTGTTGAACCAAGGAAAAGGTTATCTGCTGTGGTTAAGAGATGGCAATGATGATTTCTTCCAAATTCATATGGATGCCAAGGTTGTGGGTGATGAGTATGAAATTTTTGTGACCAAGGATGATATCATGCAATTCATAGCCATGGAAGAGATAAATATATCTTGTGTGTAACCTTTTGAAATGTAAGGTTACCTTTAACTTTCAATTTATAATTATATTTATATTACACATTTCAAAGTATTTTGTTAATTATTTCTTTTATTTCATTGTAAAGGCTTTTGCATTGTGATTATGAGATTAAGGGACTGGATGCCTGTGGATTTCTATGTCCACAATTACTTGCATTGGTAGGCTTCAAATATATAGCGATAAAACAACATAAATCTTAGGAGTCCTAAAAAAAATAGCAATGTATTTTTGCATCATTTATTGAGTCATAAGTATTTAATATGATATTTGATATTTTGTTATTATAGACACCTTTTTGTTATTACTTATTTGATATATGTGCAATTTATTCAAAAAGAAATTTCTTGTATTGGCTTGATCATTTAGGACATCCGCTGCACAAGGATATCAAAAACTTATTTATTGACTTGCAAATTGTTTTGTAAATTAAAATTTAGTTTTGGAATTTATATTATATATAACTTCCTTTCTTAATATACTGGTTTCTTGCATGAATTTAAACAAAAGTCTTAAGAGTCATTTTTACATGGGCAATTATAAGAAAAAGCCTCACACAAAATGAATCACTATAAAAGTAAGTTTTTTTTTTATCATCTTGAATAACTTTTATAATAATCAAAGTAATTTCATATTTGATTAAATGATTATTTAAGTACATATATGATTTGTTGTAGTGCCGCAAGAGATAATAAAATATTTCTCTTAAAACCTAATAGTTTGATTTAGATGTGTTGAGATTTTTGTTATAGAAAAAATGGTGTTGCTCTATGATATATGGATATGTGATTTGCTGTATGTATTTGTAATTCATATCTATATTTAACAATCACTGTTATGCACATTTGTTTTGCGAAAAATGATTTTATCATTCAAAAAAATGACACCTTTTTTTTTTTTAACTTTTGCAGCACTTTGGACATACCAGACCTTACACTCAAGTTGAAATTGATCATATTTGAGATCGGTGAACTAAATTCTCCTACACTATTTTGCTAAATAATTATAATAGATTATATGTTTTATAATGAATTGAATTTGTAACGTAAATGTTTTGTAATGTATTGAAGGTTTTGTAATATATTATATGTTTTTTTTTCTTAAAAAAAAGACAAGTTAAAAGAAATGATGTCATTTTTGTAAGAAAAATGATATCATTTTTTTGACAATAAATGACATTTTTAATGCTTCACATGTTGGTTTCAACATATTAACTGATGTTGAAAATGTAAATTATTACATATGACATTAGATATTTGTTTTTTTAAAAAAAGACAAGTATTAAGAGAAATGACATCATTTTTTTCAACAAAAATTCATGTCAAAAGTCTCTCCACAATTTAATTAGATATAATATAAGAGATATCTATTTTTTTAAAAAAAAATTGAGTTAAGAGAAACAATGTTGATTTTTGTTAAAAAATCAACGTCTAAAGTCTTCACACATTTTATTTAGATGTAATATTAGATAAGCTTATTTTTGGCCAAAAAAATTATGAGTTAAGTGATGTTATATGTAAAAATCGGTTCGACCTAGATGAACCTGCGAGCAGCCCGAGAGCGGCAAAAAGGATCAGCTTGAAGGATATTTAGATCGCTCTGTCATCAAGTCGCGTCACGAAGTGACCTCCCCAGGTCGAGGTCGAGCTCGCTCTATTCGTGCATGACAGAGCAAGATCAACCTCGACCTCTCCATTCTGAGGATGGGCATGCCCATAGACTGAATGATCTGGCTCATGAAATATGACCAGCGACCTGCGAGTTTGCTAGACTGAAGACCCATTCATACTTTGCCTAGGAAACATGCTGGGCCCACCCATAGAAAATAATCTACAACAGCCGAACAACAAGATTTTGTTTGTCCATTCTATCTTGTATAATAAATGTTGATGTAATAGATTTACTACATATAAAATTATTATTGTAACCTCCTCTCCTCTATAAATATGAGGAAGGAGCATTCTACAAGAGAGAGATCTTGGATATAGGCAGACACTCTGCCAGAATAGAGAGAACACATGTATGATGAAAATCTGTAAAAATACTTCCACCATAATATACTACCGTGGATGTAGGATTTGGTGATATCCGGATTTGACTGAACCACGTTAAAAATCTTGTGTCTCTCTACTGCTCTTCCCTTCTTCTCTGTGTACTTTGCTAATTTATTGTGTTTGAACCAGTTGAAGGTCAGAGATCTTGAAAGAATCCCCCTCGGTTGGTCGGAGTTTAGCTCAATACCAAAATCTGACATCAACAAGTGAAACGATGTTAGTTTTTTTTAATAAAAATTGATGTCTAAAGTCTTCACACATTTTAATTAAATTCAATATTAGAGTTTTTTTTCTAAAGCATCATTACTTGAATTATTTTGTCCAATTTTATTTATGAACAAAATTATTCTCTAATCATTAATTTTTTTCTCCAATCAAATAATTCCATTGTACTAAGACCAAATAATATTTCAAGAATTAAAATACCATTAAATTGAACAAAATAATTAAAGCATTTAAGCATTATTTAGTGGGCAAAATAATTCAAAAATAAGCTTTCAACAATTTATTTTGTGAAAATTGTAATATATTATCTAAAAAACAAAATCGATAAAAATAATTTAAAATAAATGAGATGCGGTGGTAGGAAAAACATGTGTAAATGAAAATTAGGACATCAACTTTTACTAAAAAAATCAATATCTCAAGTCTGTCATTTATAAAAGAATTTTCATAGAACTAACTATCACTCTTGCTAGTTTGAAATCTTAATTCTTTCCCCCTTCATCTCCAGTGATTTGAAGGCAATCTAACTCTCTCACCATCTACAAAAGCCTAGCTCATTGACCATTATCGAGACCAACAAAGATAATGTTATGGGCATTTCAGGATTAGACGAAATGGATCAGCGAGGGCCCAAAAAATTAGGATCGAGGCAAAGAGGCACCACACGCAGTGCGAACTCGCAACCCTCAACCGGCCTAAGCAATAGCGAACTCCTCTCCATCATTGGGAACAACTAATATCTGACATATACAGTCTGAGTACTCTACCAACTCACAAATCAGTCTCCAAAGTCTGACAATGATTTGCCCCGCATTATTACTTGACATCTAGCATTTAATGCTTAACACAGATGTAATCATAGTTTCACAATGATAAGTTACGGCTTGTAACCCTCCCAGCCTCTATAAATAGAGAGGGAGAGCCATAACATCGAGAGATAGAAAAAACACATGTAGAAATTCTGTAGAAATAGCCATTGATATATGTATTTTTGTTCGGTATAGTAAAGGCAACCGCTCAAAGCTAATATAATCACCGTGGATATAGAGGTCATTTAGGCTTTAACCGAACCACAATAAAAACTCTCCTTGTTCCCCCTTCCCTTCCTCTGAACCTTTCTTTACTTTACCGCGCTTTTCACATCCTTAGCAACAGTTTGGTTCTTAGAATCTTTAGTTGACAAATTATCAAAATTAACTATTAATAGATAATATGCTGAACTACCTAAACTTATAGCTAGGATGAGTCCAGGTCGAACCCCAGAGATCAATGATTTATTTCAATGTATTTGTAGTGTAAAATAGGGGGTTGGATATTATCTAATTAGAATAAAAATTTAATCAAATAGTATAAATGCAAGCAACCAAAAATGAATGTAAAAGGATATCTAATAGAGAAAAGCTCAATCTAAAGGACTTTTGCAATCAATTCCGTAACTAATTATTGATACAATTGTTTCATTCCCTCATTGACTGCTTAGCCAAAATACTAATTAAGCCTAAAACCTAATTAATTCTTGTTAATTTCTTCCTAAATTGGCCAATAAAGCATAACATCTGATTAACCCTTATTGCTAAATTAGTTGAAGCTCATCATCTCAACCAATTTACTAATAGCATTAAGATCTAAAAACACCATAGTTAATTAATCAATTTACTTCGGAAGCAAACGAATTAATTACCCCCAATTTTCTAGGCAAATTGATTTACCCCAGTAGCAAATCAGACCCCTACTGTTATCCATAATCCAATAGCCACAAACAATAACATTGCCGATAAAAATTTATCTAGTAGTAAATCACAATGAACAATTAACTAATAGACCCTATTAACTAATCATCCAAAGCAATTATAATTAGTAAAATAGAGAATCAAGAGAATCAAATTAGGAAAAAATTGACAATAAAAGCAAGTCCACAATTAACAAAAGAATTGATGTAAAATTTCCCTTAGATTGAGATGGAAGTTTAGCTACACATTAATATAAAAATAAGAGGAAAAGAGAAAACATAATTAGGGCTTGAGTCTTACCCCTTGTAGAGCTCCTCTCCTCCCACAAGTAGAGAAAAAATGAAAATTATTTAAAAGTTATTACAAATATGGTTCAGTTGAGGTTTTATAGAGCTCACTGCACTAACTCTACTTAGGATGCTTATTAGGGCTAGAAAAAGGCTTAATTGGATGTGGGTCCCTTCATATGAAATGTAGCTTTGTCTCTTAGAAGTCCAATGGCCTTAACTATGTACAAAAATTCAATTCCAAGCTCAAGTTATGGGTAAAAAACTAAAACAACTTTTTAGTGTAGTTCAACACATAACATAATTTAGCACTTAAGTCCGCAACCTTGTATCTAAATGACAAAGGTGTAGTTTAATCTCAAGCCCTTCATCAAAGATGTGGGGATGGATCTTAGTTATCCTATGGGATTAGGTTTGCACCAAAATGATGGATAGAGCTCCATTTATGATAAAAATATAGAAACTAGTTTTGGGTCATAGGGCAAGACACTATTTCAATTTCTTAGCTTTAATTGACCTCCAAAATGGCTAAACTGGGCTTTAGGCTTTTCCTAACATTCATAAAAATTTCTCTTATATTTCCAATGAGATAAGAATCACCCAAAACCAAAGTTTGGAAGTCAAGATATATTCAAAAACCTAAAATAGTTTGAAACATAGCCAAATTACCAAAATTAATTTAATTAAACACAAAAACTAAACAAAGCATAAAACCAATTATAAGTATCCAATTAAGCACATTTAGTTGACAAAAGACTAAGTATTGAAGTGATATAAAATATGTATAAATTATATTCATCAAATTCCCCCGCGCTTAGCTCTTGTATGTCTTTGAGCAAGACACCAAAACAAAACTAAATTAAACTAAAACAAAGGCTCAAACACTAAACTTTCCAACAATGATGCAAACGGAAAACCAAAAGTAAGGAAACAATTTCAGGGGACAAAAAATCTCATAAAGAATATTCTTGAGAACTCAAAACTTAAATCCAACTAGCAAAGTAATTTGTTTAAAAGGCAAATAGATTGACTTAGTTGGCTCAATTTCAAGCAAAGAAGCAATTAAAACCATAATCTACATCACAAACTTTCACATTTTTCACCTTTTTTTTTTTTATTTTTAGCTCTTTCTTTCTAAAAAATTCTTTTTCTTTCAAATTCAATTTTCTTTTCTTTTCTTTTCTTTTTTTCCTTTCTTTCTAATTGCATTGAGCTCTTTTTCTTCTTTTTTTTTCTTTTTAATTTGTTTCTTCTTTTCTTTTGTTAACCATTGAAATGAATCACAATTGCCTTTTCACCAAATATTTAGCACACCCTCACACTTGTTCAAGAACACATCCCACTAATGAATTAAGTGTTCTATTATTCCCTAAGGTTAGGGAAAGGTAAAAACATTAAAGGCTGATGTGTCCCACATCGGTTAGCAAGGGAGGTCTCGGGTGTTATATATATGGGTTCGCAACCCTCCCCTTACGAGCTAGCTTT